>PVJA010029040.1:0-27041 GCA_004027025.1 Myocastor coypus | reverse complement strand
CTATAATTCCTACAGGATTTTTTAAAAAATAAGTGATTGGTTTCTTTTTTCTTGTAGCTTTTAGTATTGTAATCCTGTATTGAATTTCTGGAATTGTGACTACTATATGTCATGTGGTAGATTTTTTTTTTATCATGGCTAATTATGGTTCTATATGCCTCACTAACTGTATGTTAAATTCTTTTTCCGTGCCTGGGAAGTTTTCTGCCGCTCGTGCTGTGAACATGTTTTTTGCGTTTTTTGTGCTGTCTCCTGCTTTGACATTGACTCCAAAAAATTTTATGTTTTTCTTTACATCAGCTAGCAGGTATTCAGTTAATTTTTCATGGTCCTTGCTCATTTTAAGAAATCTTTCTTTTCCTGATTGCTAACTGCAGTCCTAGCTTCTAGATCTCATAATCTGTCCTCACATTCATTCATTCTGCTGCATATATACTTTCAATAGAAATTTTAGTTTCCTGGATTCCTTCTTGAATCTGTTTCATGATTCCATTTCTTTCATATGTTAGACATTCATGGTTTCCACCATTTTTTTAAGCTTACCTATTTTTTTTAATCTATGTCATTCTCTTAGATTTACTGATTATGCCCTTTATCATGTTCATCATATCTGAAGCTATCTAAGAAGTTATTTCTGGTTTGCTCTTTTTCTAGAGCCTCATTAATTTGCTTTGTGACTTTCACTATTACTACTTTCGAGAGTATAGGTGGGTGGCTTTTTAATTGTTACCCCTCATCCTCCGGGTTTGCCTTTGGGGAGCTGCAAGTTAGGGGGGTTGCACTTTTCTTACATATCTATTTTCTGGGGTAGGGGCTTATTTCATTTATGATGTTGATTCTTGTAAATTGTTTATGGTATGCTAGGTATCTTTATTGCTACTACCAAGAACACTTGGCAAATAACTACTTCTCAGGGATATCTTCCACATGTACCTGGCTATTGGGTTTAGGGTCTGCTGTGAGAACCTACCTCTTTAATTTACTGGAGATAAGATGTTACTGCTGCTTTTACCTAGCCCTTGATAATTTGTTACTGGCCAGTAGTAGTATTTATGACCTTCCAGTAGGCTGGCATATAAGGAATAACTGATTGGAACGAGTATGTCACCTGGGACAAAGGAGAACAGTCATTAGTAAGAATAGCATCAAGCACAGCTTAGAAAGTAACAAATTGCCGGGCATGGTGGCGCACGCCTGTAATCCCAGCACTTGGGAGGCTGAGGCAGGAGGATCGATGCAAGTTCGAGACCAGCCTGGGCTACAAAAGTGAGCTCAAGGCCAGACTGAACTGCATAGTGAGACCCTGTCTCAAAAAGACAAAAAAAAAAGAAAGTAACAAATTATAGTAATTATTTGCCATCTTAACCAGATGAACAAGATTTGTAGTTATATAGCAAAATCTAAAACAGACCAGAGAACTGTGTATGGTGAGTGTCTTCTCTATATGGTGATTTTACCCTCTAGGGAGAAAGTTAAAAGAGGGGAAAATAGAGAAAAGTAAAAAAGAGATTATAAGCAAGGCAAGAGGACAGAAGTAGATTATGCAGACTTTGGGAATTGGTGAAGACATGAGTGAAAGAAGGAAAGAAAAAATGAAAACAGCACATCAAGAAGAAAAACTTGGCAAATGACTACCTGTCAGGGATATCTTCCGTACGTAGCTGGCTTTTGGGTTTTGGGTCTGTTGCAAGACCTTACTTGTATAAAAACAAGAGCAGACAAAAAAATAAATAAATAAAAAAAAATGAAGAACATATAAAGGCAAAAGAAAAGCAGAAAAAAAAAATCCATGCCGGGGCATGTCTCGTCCATCACTAGTTGACGGGACCAGATAGAGCTGAGATCTGTATTGATTAATCTTATCAAGCCAGCATAGAATTTTATTTGTGGGTAATCCCAGCAAGCTTGGAACTTCAGTTCCATTGAAGATAAGGCTGCTTCTGGTTTCTGGCTGTGAGGCTAGGGCCCAGGCATTTTAACCCGCAGCTCTTGGAGAGCCTCTTGCTGGCTTGAACTCACCTCCCCGCTGACTTGAACTCCACTGTCTGGCCTCCTTCCAGCTTGACCTCCGCTGAGCCTCACTCTGGAGCCTGCTTACAGATGCAGTGTTCTGAGTTTGGTTGGCCCCGTCTAAAGTGGTTACTACCAGTTGCCGTTTTCTGGGGGCCTCTGCAGCCTGCTGCATCCTCACCATTCCACTGGCACATTTCTTCATGGAGGCCTCTGGGGCTTCTAGTAGTCACCAAGCCCTGGAAGGTTCATTCTGCCCCTGCTGTGCTGCCAGGCATTGCTCACAGAAAAAGATGCTCATCTCCTCCCCCTTTTGCATTTATGCCCCATCCTCTCTCTCCCCATGGACTTTAATTGCCACTTCAGATTCTTTCTGGGTCCAGGACCCATGTCCCTTCTCCTCTTCCTTACATTGTCCCATTGCAGTATGGGTTTTACAAATGTCAGAGACACTTTCCCCGTTGCTCACTATCGTGGCCATTCTAACAGGGATGATGTAATATAGGCCTTTAAAAAGAGTGAATCTGGCTAATGAATTTCATAATTGGGTCATCATAGCATTCTTGTAATAAATCCCACCAAATCATAATGCATTATGATAGTCTCTAATTTTTCTGTTTTTTATTTATTGTAAAAATTTCAGATATTTGTAATTTTTTCTGCAAAAATCTTTATCAGATTTTGAGGTTAATGTTAAATCAGATTCAGAAAAACATTTAAAAGCTACTTAACTGTTTAAATTGCAACTAGTTGAGAGCTTTGTGGACATTCCCATGGCTTGCCTCCTCTCCTCCCAGCGTTCACTGCAGGTCCTCATCCCCCACACCCGACTGCACAGTCACTGTGTCTTGGCTTCCATCCGTGCCCACTGTTCACTAGCCCAGCCTTCGCTGGTGTCTCAGTGGATAGCTGGAGATGCGAGCTGCTGCACATCTTTATCCCAGCACTTGGGAAAGCAGAGTCTGGAAGGTCACAGCGCTTGAGCCTGTACTGGACAGCCTTGGCACCTTAGATGTTGTCTCAAAACAAAATACTTTGAAAAATTCTGAGGACGTAGCTCAATCCAGAATCCCTGTATTCGGTCCTCAGTATCACACACAGAGACTTATAAGAATATCTCAGTGTAGCCTTCTGTATTGTTTTCCATCTGTCTACTGTGCTTTTGTCACCTTGGAAAGTGTTTATTCATCATTTAAAGCTACCTTTCCTTAGTCACATTTTCACTTTAAATCTTTAGATTTTCCTTTAGTTAGAGCTCATCATGTTTAGATCCTTACCATTTTTTTTTTTTTATCTTTTATGATTTCTGTTGTTTTCTGACTGTGAAAAAAAAAAATCTTTCTCGACTCCATCAGGAACACTTTGAGGCTTGTGGGCCCACATCCCTAGTAAGTAGCATCATGCCTTATGCAGTTGCTCAGTAACTGTGACCTGAATTTCTGTTTTCCTCCGACTCTCTGTCTTGGCCTATAATAAGTGAGGTGTGTGCTTTGCTGCTGATGACTCAGTTTATAGTAACTGCAGACTCGATTACCTTTTTGAAGAAGGGTCCTTAGATTAGGTTATGAGTTGTGAAATCTCGTCTTTCACTTTTCTGGGTTATGTTTTCTGGTATTAGGATCTGTTCTCTAGAAATACATTTCTTTCAAAAATAATGAAATAAGATTTAGAGTAGAGCTGAGGTCTTTCTGCCTCTCTGTTGTGGGAAGAGAGCTCATCTGCCCAAGGCACAGCTAGCTCTGAGGGTTTGTTGAGTGTAGCAGGGCCCAGGGATTCGTTGGTAGGTGCTGCTCTGTACTCCAGGCCTCTTGCTTTTTGAGAGAGGGCATTTGTGTAAGCAAGGGGTCAGGAATGATTGGGATACTATCAATGTTATCATTCTTTAAACATGGTAGGGGACATGACTGACTTTCCATTCCATTTTTAACTTTTTAAGTCATAAAATAATGTTAACCAGATAATGAAAAAATATAGTATTGGGTGGTTTGAATAGGTTTTTTTTTTTTCCCATACAGCTTTGATTGCAGAATGAAGTTCCATTTGCTTGACTAGCAACATCTGATGCATGCCTTGGGAGCTTGATGAACTAGGTTTTTCTTCTTTCCCACAGGATGACACTTTAATTTATTTGTCCCTCGAAGTGGTTCATACGTTAGAAGAATCAGTAAAGTTTTTCCCTGTTCTGCTCTTCCCCCTTGTGCGTCTCCCTTTTGCTTTGGATGCAGATCTAAGGGTAAAATAAGTCGCAATATCATTTAGAAATTCAAGGTGCCAAGGATCCAGTTTTAACTAACTTTGGAAGTTTTTAAATGCTACTGTTTTGTTAGCTAAGTACATATTTCCAGCTAGGTGTATTCTGCTTCTGTGTTTCTGTGGAGCATTAGTACACATGATCTTCACGAGCTCCCCTTTTGTTCTCAGGTCTTGATTCTTCGCAATACAGTCAGTGTTCTAGCTACTCGCCAAGGCCAACAGAGAGTTGCTTCAGCTCTAGTCCAGAGATGGTAAGGTGTGATTTTTTTCTTTTAACTTATTAATACACTTGTGTTAAATTTAGAATCATTTATTTTTATAGTAGTTTACTTTTGCATTATGAGAAAACTTTGAATCAGTAATAAAAATAGTAATTTTAAAAAGCACACAGAAGTATAAGGAAGATTTTAAAATATAAAAATGAGACAAACAAAAATGTGACTGAGCATTACTCACTGATAGTTATAAAAATGGTGAATGCATTAACTATTTACAGGTCTATCAAGAAACTGGAAAAATAAAATACATTCAAATAGTCTCAAGGCATATGAAAAGAAAACTATAATGTTATTGAAACAAAGTCCCAAATAACTGGAGTGAGATACTTTGAGTAGGAATGCCCCATTTCTAATAAATTACAGATTTAAATGGAATTATCCTTTTTTACTCTTCTGTCTTCATCCTTTCTACACTTTATCTCTATTTTGTTACCCAAAGTACCCTTGTTATTGAGTGACACCATGACTTTTGTGTTGTCAAATTCACTGGGTACCTTTCAGTCTTTATAAGAACTCCTAGTATAAGCAGAAGATACTCTACTTTTTAAAAAACATTTTTGTCTGTACTTTTTTTTTAATTTTTAATTTTATTTATTTATTTTTTTTTTCTTGTTTCAGAACCTTTGCTTAGTCACTAATTTTTATGGCCGGCTCAGCCTGCCCCAAGGGCAGGGCTGGTGCAACATGTGGTGCCAGGGATCGAACCCCGGTCCCTGGAGCTGCCCAAGCGTTCCCAAGCAGGCGCTTTAGATCACTGAGCCATCCCGCCAGGCCCTTTTGTCTGTACTTTTATCGTGACAATGTCTTGTTTTTCCTGCCTACCTGTTGAATGCTCCTGTATGCCTTTGGTCTCTTCTTCCCTGCCTTGCCTTCTACATAACTGTAATGTTTATGCTTGAAGCAGAACCTTTTTCTGTTAACCTGTGCTCTAAGTCAGTAGTGCTATTATGTGCTCCAGGGACTTCCTGTCTGAGTAATGGCAATTCCCAGCAGTCTGACCTTAGGCCTGTTCCTTACTTAAATGTTCAATTTCCATTTGGGCCTAGCATCTCGGGATTTTTCTCAGAAATTTTTATCTCTTCATAATTCAAACTCAATACTCACTGTTTTTCTCCCAAATCAGTTTTTATGATCTTTCTCACATCTGTTTACCCAAGTATTCGTACAAAAACCTTAGCACAATATTAACCTGGTCTTTTCTTCCTTTATCTCATCTGCCCCTCACAACCACTTATCACTGTATCTGGCATTCTGTTCTATCTGTAAAGTAACTTACAAATGCATCTACTTCCCTTGGCCTCTGTACTGCTCTTAGACTGCTGCGATCAGTTTGTAGAACATGTCTATTTTTCTTATTCTGTTTTCTTCTCTAGTCTCAAATGCAATTTTTTTTTGAAAACATAAATTGAGCTATGTTATTCCCATGTATAAATGTTTGGTGGACGTGTGCTTTTGTGTCCTTTCACCCCATTCTGGTGACTGAACCCAGCCCATTTTATTTTGAGCAGAGCCCCCTACAAAAGCCTAACTGAGGCTGCAGGGACTTTGGGAATGTGCAATAGTATCTTTACTCTAAGCGCAAAGGATGAACCAAGCCATGATTGATGAAACAGTGCATAAAAACCCTGAAGAAGAAAAGAGTTACAAACCAAAGAAAGTGAAAGACCACAGCCCTGTCCCCTGTAGAGCATTCAGACATCAGAGTAACTGAGAAACCCTAGCTGAGCACAGTGACCAGGCCTGTGGGAGGCCCAGGCTTTTGTAGGGGGCTCTGTCCAAAATAAAATGATTTCAGGTAGCTGACACTCTTGTTATCCCTTAGCTGTATCTGTAGTGGGGTGGGCCTGCAAATGTGTATTTTTTACTTCATGAGTTAATGAGTAAATAATGCAAATAACATGTATTAGTTATTCCCTTCAGAGATCTTAAATCCATCCTTGCTAAGGAATTGAATTGGTTACTTGTCATTCTTCATGAAAGTTTAGCAACCAGATGCAGCTGCAATTATAGATACTGAGAACACACAAGTTTCCTCATCTCCTTTTTAGCTCTTTTTGGTTTTTTATTTTGCTTTTCTTTTTGGCTTTTTATTGCAAAATTTATTATTACTCTTAATATTTTAAAATCTATAACCAACTAGAAGGAGTAGTAGATTGAAGGCTTTAATAGTATATCTGCTTTGCTTTACAGCCAGCCAAAATTTGTCCTAAATTAGGTTGATTCCTTATAATGTGGATTTTTAAGGATGTGTGTTTTAGAGTGATTGCTTTTTAAAAATTATTACAGCAAAAGATGACTTACAGCAAAATTATTTCTTTTAGTCATCTGAAGATGAAGACCAAATATTGCAACAAACTGAAGACTCAAATAAGATATCCACAAAAACCACAGAAACAAGTAATAACTTTTATGTAGAAAGGATGGTAGAACTTTCAGATGATAGGATTTTCAACAACAATGCCAAAGTTCACAAGCAGAATGAGAAATTTTATCAGCATTCAATAAAAAACAATGCAGATCAGTTTCCACACATACAGGACAATTTAGCACATGCATTGGAAAACGAAACCAGTAGCTGTGTTATGCAGATTGTAAGACATAACACAGGGGTGCAGACAGAGGCAGAAGCTGTGGTGGAAGAGAAGGTAGACGCTGCCGTACAGTGTGACATACTTTCAGCATGTGTGTGTGGGAGGGATGTGTCCTCCCCGAGGTGCTGAAAGGTGCGCGTCAGGTATTACGGCAGCTACCGCCGGAGGGCAGCACAGCCCTACGGACAGCTTAAAGTCTCAGCACCCGACGGAGAGGTGCAGCAATTAACTTGAAGACAGTATTTTGCGATACAGCAACCACTGTCAAATTCCTATCTCATTTGAAGTTCTGTTATCATTTCTAATGTTTTCTTTTACTATTTTGCATTATTTTAAAGAGTAACAACAACAATAATAATAAAAGATGTAGCATTTTTCATTTGAAATCCAGAGTGCACATACTGCATCTGCTGTTGTTTAATAAGGAATGAGAAATGTAACTAAGCAAAAAATAAGTTTCCAGAATGTATATTTAGGGTTCTTTGTAAGACATTTAATATTGACGTATTTAATTTTTATATGGGTATTTCTTTAATAGCTTTTATATATCTATTTTTTCAGAGAATTATATTTAAAATTTAGAAATTTTATTTGTAAGTGTATTATAATTTTCATGTTTATTCATTACAATATAGTGTTATTTATGGATTAAAATTACTTAATTACTTTATTGTGTCATTCATTTTAAAATGGTGTAATTGTATCTTGCAGAAGATGATGTTCTCTTCCAGGGTTTTGAGGTAGAGAATTTTAACTAATATCTAATGTGTTTTATTCCCTCATTGTAAAAACTTTGTTAGCAACTTCTGTTTAATATTACATACCATTTAAGATTCTGAATTAGGGTTATGAAACTGTGCTGTCTGTAGATAATGCAATTCTGTTAGCTATATGAAGGACAAATCTGAGACATTTCCTGGCAAATAGATATATCTGGGAAAGACAACGTTTACTCAAATAAATGAGGTGCACAAGTTTGAATAGTATATGGTATTTCTCATTTGAGTGAGTTAAGTACAAATATGTAAAAGGGAAAAAAAAAAAAAAAAAAGGACTGACAGAAGGAAACAGGGAGACAGGTCTTTTGCAGATGGGAGGGACACCAGGAGATCCAGAGTAAGGGGAAGGGAAAGTAAAAACAATTAAGGTGTGTCATGGGGCCCAGTGGGATGGCTCAGTGATCTAAAGCGCCTGCTTGGGGAAGCTTGGGCGGCTTCAGGGTTCGATCCCCGGCACCACATGCTGCGCCAGCCCTGCCCTCAGGGCGGGCTGAGCCGGCCATAAAAATGAGTGAATAAAAACAAACAAAGGTTCTGAAACAAGAATAATAATAATAAAAAAAGATGTGCCATGTCTGGGTACCAAATAGGCACAAGGAATGTAAACATTATCCATTGTAAACATGGGCTAGACATGCTAATGATAAAAATACTAATGGGCCGAGCATGGTAGCATATGCCTGTAAGCCCAGTACTCAGGAAGCTGAGACAGGAGAATCATCTTGAGTTCAAGGGCGGCTTGTACTGCATGGTGAGACCATGTCCCCTCAAAAATGCTAATGAAAATGGGGAGAGTCAGTTTATAACAGGAGGGGATGGGTAAGGAGAGGAAGGAGATTAAAAAAGATGTATTATGGCCATGTACCTACTCCCTAAGGTGAACGTACCTCACACTGAGATCATACTAATAAGTAAGGTGTTAAAATACGTGTTCTCTAATTCTACACCAGTTTGGGTATCCTTGACTTCTGATGGGGTTACATCCTGATAACCTGGTTCTGTGTTGGGGACAGTGCAGGTAAAAGATGTTTAACACCCACCATCATAGCTCTGTGCTTTGCACGCACTCGCACACCTGATGCACAGCTGATGGAGCTGCGGCCTGATGTTGCTGGCCAGCACAGTGCAGCCTTGTGCTGCATGTGGGTAAGCCGGAAAAAGAGAAAAATTCAGATTGTCTGCTGCTGTCTTCCCAAGGTTGAGCCATCATGACCTGGAGACTGTGCTATGAAGTGCTCAGCAGAGGGCATTCTGTATCTAAACCAAGAAGAAACCTGGTGGAGGCTTCTATGCCCCAAAGGAATGTTTGCACACTGCACTAGAGAACGGGTGATGCCTGGTGTCTAGGTGACTTGATACACAACAGTTTACAAATACCAATTGTAAGGATGTAAATAATAACAGTCTTCAGATTCTCAGCTAGTTCTAGGAAGTTATATTTGCTGCCTTTTTTCATAAAGAATGATTATGTCATACAAGAGTAACATACTTATCCATTGTACACTGATTTTCCTGAGCAGTGTTTGCACAGAGAGGGCCTATTCTTACAGCAGCAAAGACTCCATGTGGAAAAGAACTACTGATAAGGTGGAACAAGATTGAGTTGTGGCTCTTAGTTTGGTTTCAGATGTCAAATGATTTTTTCCAAATGTGAACCAAAGTTTGGTAATACTGATAACATAAAAATTTCCATCCAGTTATGCTTTATCAGCATCATAGTGTAGTGGTGAACTTCAGTAAGGTAATGTTCAGAGCTTACCTGTAATTTGCAGCATAGTAAAGAATTTTAATCGTACCCAGAGAGAGAGGCCTCTTCTTGATTTTTGGATGGTGATTTCTGCTGTGAGCGCCCCACCTTTGTTTTTGCACGGGCTACATAGAGCTGAGAGGAGTTGGCTTGGGTTGCTGGTGAATATGCTGCTACCTTTAAAAGTAGTTGTTTTTACACTGAAAAGGGGACAGCGGCCTGTAAGTCTTTTGGGTCCTACATGCTTGGAATGTCATAGTGGGATATTTTTATTTACCTGGGAAACTTGGATCACTGGGAAGGAAAGGAATTATTCTGGCAGCCATCAGGCCATATGAGCAGGCTCTGATGAGGGCTGTGGCCCACCTAGTTGCTATGACAGTGGCTGCCTGTGACCCCAGGGGACAGGACAACCAGAAACACCTCACTTGTCCCTTTCCTAGACTTTCATTGTGCCCTGTGTCTTTCCTGGGCTCACCTTTACTCTTCCAGTAGAACAGCAAAAAACCTTTATATTTAATTGCAGACCTGTGAGCAGAGAGTCAATCAGAGAGTTGAGTCCTAGGGCATCAGCACCAGTCAGTGAGTCCTGTGACCCCCAAGCAGAGAATGCTCATGTACTTTTTCAGACGTTCTTCTTCCATAACTTATCTGAAGAGTTGTAGTTGCTCAGTGTTCACTCACTTAATGACCCCTCTTTTCCTTTCTTGTCTGTCTCGTTCCCTCTTCCAAGCCATGTTTGTGGAGCTTGGATCTGAAATGAGTTCTGTGTGCTTAAACCCTGGCCTGTGGTCTGCTTTGGAGCTGGTCAGGAGACTTGCAGGATGCCAAGTCCACGAATATGGAGTCTTTATCACTGTAGATTAATTTTTTTTTGTCTTTTTTTTTTGAGACAGGGTCTCACTATGCAGTTCAGGCTGGCCTTGAGCTCACTTTTGTAGCCCATGCTGGTCTCAAACTCGCACCGATTCTCCTGCCTCAGCCTCCCAAGTGCTGGGATTACAGGCGTGCACTACCACGCCTGGCTCTGTAGATTAAATGTTAATGTTTCTCGGCTGGGCGTGGTGGCTCACGCCTGTAATCCCAGCACTTGGGAGGCTGAGGCAGGAGGATCGGTGCAAGTTCGAGACCAGCCTGGGCTACAAAAGTGAGCTCAGGACCAGCCTCAACTGCATAGCGAGACCCTGTCTCAAAAAGACAAAAAAAAAAAAAAAAATGTTAATGTTTCTAATTTCTTTTTTAGTTTCACATTTCTCTAGTCTCTGACTTTGCTTGCATCCAAAGACTGGAAACTTAATACATGACTCTAGCAGCAAAGACACAGGTGATGATTAATGAAATGAAGTATGTATCCAAGTATTCAAAATGTACACAGCAAGGAGGGCTGAGCAAAAATTCTCTTAGGTTTAATTGCTCTGTTGACAGTGGAGAAGAGAAAGTGGGACAGAGCAGTGGTGGCAAACGTATGGCACACATCTGTCTTTCAAGAAGGAAGATGTAATGGTATGAGTTGCTTTTTCTGAACTAGAACCTCAGTATTCAGGCCGAATTGCAGGGTTGGCACTTGGTGATAATTAAGGGTTTTAGGTTGCAATTTGGCTCTGTTTTGGAAGATTTGCCATCTTTTGGGTAGAGAAGCATTTATGAGATAATGGCTAAGAATTTTCCAGATTTGGCCAGTCATAGGTAGCTACGACGACAGTGAATTCCAGGTAGGGTAAATAAAGCCAAAAAGTCCATACTGTAAGCCAGCAGAGTAAAATGATGAAACCTCAGTGTGAAAGATTAAAAGCATCCGATGAGAAGAAAATTACCCTTCTAGAAAGAACAGAGTTCCAAATGGGTTTTTCATGGCAATAATGTAAGTTGAGACATACCATCAATAGCTTTGGGTAAGAGCTCAACAAACACCATGGGTGGGCCGTGAGACAGGAAATGAAGTTCATCATGCAAGGTGTAAAACTTGGTGATAGCAAGTTGGATGTGGTGGCGCACACCTGTAATCCCAGCACTTGGGAGACTGAGGCCGGAGGATCAGTGTGAGTTCTAGACCAGCCTGGGCTACAAAAATGAGCTCAAGGTCAGTCTGAACTGCATAGTGAGACCTTGTCTCAAAAAAGACAAAAACAAACAAATCCTTATTGATAGAAATAGTTATCATAACAAATCATTTTTCCAGCCCTGCAACTTTAATGATTTATATGATTTTTGTTATTTATATTTAAGGCTTTTATATTATATATACATAGAGCTTTTTCTTTGTTGGAAAGGTGGTTCATGATTCGATTGAGTCTTTATTCAGCTATTTTTTCATTTCTTGATTTCTGTAGGCCTCCTTGATAATGACTTTGCAGCCCCCCTTGAAACTGTTTTAGCAGGGGCATGTCATTTATGGTTTACATGCTGGATGTTGGTCTGCAGTGTATATTCATTTATGCTGCTTGCCCAGGAGATAGCACATCTTCTCTCACTGCTTCCAAAATGCTTTATTTTAAGCTTATTGTTAACATCTTTCTTTGTATGGGGTATTGAACTGAGCATCTTATGCTTGCCAGGCAGCTGCTAATTCTGCCGAGCTATTTCCCTGGTCCTGCCTTTTGTTAATAACCTCAGTTGCTCCTTTTACACATACTGATTGATGTTTTTGAATCAGGACTCTTAGACATGTTTGAGATGTTGAATGACTATGCAAATTTTACATATAACATTTAACATATATGCATGAAACATTGTATAATATGTATTTACATAATTATGTGTAATTGTCAACAGTTGTTAAAGAAACTCAGAACAGAATCTTATAAGATACTATATGAAGTGAATTGAGGTAGCTGATAGGTATGTTAGGTATAAGTGTTCCCCTTAGCACTGAGTTCTGTTCCTACAATTAGTTAAGTAAATGAAGTGGTAACTGAATGAGGAATTGTACATAGTATGTACATCATAATATTCAGAAAAAAGAAATGGTCAAAGAGAACTCCAACTTGGTAACTTTGTTGTTAATGCTTACTGCATGTAAGTACTTTCACACTTAGTACTATATGTAAGAACACAACTACAGTACACAAAAGATTTGTACAGTACTCAGCAAAGATTATAGGACCATATAGCTAGGGTATAGTGTTGAAGAAAAAGATGTTGGCAAGATGTTGTATATAAAAAGAAACACATCATAAGTTTGTGAGGCAGATCCTAAGCGGGAAAAGTGGGCTTTGGTTTTAAGTCCAAGCAGTCTTTAAAACAGGTCATAGAATGAGGAATATCTATTATGTATGTTCATTTCATGTGTTCCTTTGTGGCTGAGTACCTGTGTATGCACTTTTGTGTTTACCTTGTATTTTTTGTGGGTACAACTACATGTCAGCTCGTGTGAAATCAAAGTTATTCTTTAGTTACTTTATGTCAGTCATCAATCTTGTAGAATTAAGTTTGCCTTTTAAAAATAAGTCTTCAAGCAGAACTTCATTTACCCTAGCATATAGTGCTTTTAAATTTTTCACAGTGGTATCGTGTGAGCATCAGATATTTTAAATTTTTATAAAAATCCTGTTGTGGTCACAAACATTTCTTTTGTATTTCCTTCTCAAAGTTTTGTGGTTGTAGTTCTTATATTTAGACTTACAATTTATTTTCATTAGGTGAAATTGTCATACAGCATTACTACCTGTTCTTTTTCAGAATTATTTTATCTAGGCTATCTGTCCTTTCCTCTGTATTTTAGCATTAGCCTGTCAATTTATACAAAAAGAAAAATGGGGTTAGATTTTGATATTATTTTGAAACTACCTGAGCTTGAAGGGGAACTATTGATCTTAATGCCAAGTTTTATAGTCAACAGGTATCTGTATTGCTCCACATTTAGAGTATTAAGTCTTTTACAGCAATCTTTTGCCTGTACTGCAGCACTCTGAGCAAGATGCAGTTGTACTCTGCTATTCTCTTGTTTCAGGAATACCTGCAGATAGCAAAATTAACAGATGCTCAAGAATGCTTATGTAAGCCGGACGTGGTGGCTCACGCCTGTAATCCCAGCACTTGGGAGGCTGAGGCAGGAGGATTGGTGCGAGTTTGAGACCAGCCTGGGCTACAAAAGTGAGCGCAGGACCAGCCTCAACTGCATAGCGAGACCCTGTCTCAAAAAGACAAAAAAAAAAAAAAAGAATGCTTATGTAGTGTGAGATAGTACTGACATCTAACCTACATATATCCCGTAGTACTTTAAATCAACTCTAAAACACAGTAATGTCTAATACAAAGTAAGTCCTATGTAAAACCTATGTAAACTAAGGGTCTTGCAGGTACTATCAGTAGTAAACTTACATCTTGGAAATGGCTATGGTAACTCACAGTGAAGGCCGAAAGGAAAGTGAGGATAATATCAGAAGTTGGAAGAATGGTGTTGTGGTTTGTGTCTAGTTGTCCCCCCAAAAGCCTCATGAAGTCATTGGGCAGGGATTTCTATAGATTGATACTTGACTCATGAGTCACTGGGATTATGTGATTTATCCATGATCCCTGGGATATTGTGTTTTAAGTACTTATGGGATTATGGGTATAGCCTAAGGCAGATAGACTGAGGCAGAGAGCCTGAATGTAATATAGAGACAGAGAGACAGGCGAGAGCTGTTGCTCTGCTGCGTCTGTTGCAGTTTTGTGCTGTTCCGCCGCCATGAACTGGATGCTCCCTGCTCCACTCAGCCTTGGGCCAGCTGAGTATGGACTGAAACCTCCAGTGACTGTGAGCTAAATAAACCTTTCCTTCCTTCATTTTGAGGATCAGGTATTTGTCCCAGCAACGAGTAAAAAGTAACTAAGACAAATGGGATATTTATTATGTAGTGGTAGAAAATTAACACTATCACCTATAATCATGGAAGTAAAAGAAAGGACAATTTATGATTTCCAAGGAGCAGGTACCTGGCTTCTAGCTGCCTGTAATAAAATATAAGATGAAAGTAGTAAGCAATAGAAAGAACTTCTATAGGCAAAGAAGCCAAGATTTGCTAAGTTAAACTTCAGTCTCTTCACATGGCAAGTAATGCTAAAATTAAGGAATGGCTTTTGAATAAAGACCAAATCAAGATCACTATTGGGAAAAATAGAGAATAAATGAAATCAATCTTGTGTGGGGCTGGAGCAAGGCTGGTCCAAGGAACAGAGAGTGCCTCAGGTGAGACACGTGAATAAGCAGCTTCAGCCCAGAGCACAGTGAGCACTGCAGGAAAGCCAAGCAAGCAGGTTGCTAGGCAGAGGGGTGACCTGTGACGTCAACCTGCCCTGTGCATAAGTAAACCTGCTGCAGTCCTCGAGCAGTTCCTTGCTCCTACCGAGAGAGGTGGCTTCACCTGACCTCAGCTTTCTGTTTTTTATTTTTATTTTATCTTTTTTTTTTTTTTTTTTGTCTTTTTTGACAAAAAGTCTCGCTGTGCAGTTCAGGCTGGCCTTGAGCTCTCTTTTATAGCCCAGGCTGGTCTCTAACTCGCATTGATCCTCCTGCCTCAGCCTCCCGAATGCTGGGATTACAGGAGTGCGCCACCACGCCCGGCTCAGGCTTTCTGTTTCTTAATTATCTTCATTTCTTGATCCTCCACATCCTTCACCCTGAGAATTTTGACAGCTGTTCTGGATGTGGCTATCATGATGTCAGGGATGTTATTGTATAGCCCTGTGTGAAGAATTGGGTGGTGTCTCCAAGCGTCTTAAAAGGTAAGGATTATAGATAGTTTCTGCTAAGAACAAGGCATTTAGAATGCCAACTGTGCTTTCCTACAGCAATTTTACAGGATAGCAAAGGTAGAGAAGGGTTTATCTTGATATATTTTATGGATGTTGTTTTTGTCTAATAAAACTTCAGTACAATTTGTTGGAGATCTACAAAATTTTAAGAGGAATATGCTTATAGAAACATTGCTAGCTTGGACTGAAGACAGTTTAACATGGAGAAGCCTTTGGACTTGTGAAGTAAATGCTGGCAGGAAGTAAACTGAGAAAACTAGCTGCATACACCAGCGTTTTTAGTAGAAAAGGATGGCTGAGAGACTGGAACCATGAGCTCTGAGGGTAGAGCTCAGGGCTGTTAGGATGCTATTCCGCTCTTCAAGCAGCAGGCTTGAGGCAAGGAATTAATGTGTGCCTGGCTGGATTTCAGAACTGCTGTGCTCTGCCCTTTTCTCTTCACCAGTCAAGTCTAGTCTTCAACTGACCTGTATCGGTATGTGAAGGTGGAATAACTGTCCCTTTGGCTCACTGGTGTTTTAGGTTGAGAATTCATACACCTGTGTGCTTTGAAATATATACTTGGCTATATTTGGTAAGTGGAATTTGAGGAGTCTCAGTTATACCTGCTGGAAACCCTGGATATTGAGCTTATCCTCACTGCCTTCACAGGTAAGATTTTTGCTCTGATGTGGTGTGGCATAGGGAAATGGAATTTGTTTTGTACTTGGAATATCAGTAGCTTTTGTAGTAGTAAAAGAATAGCACATGTGAAGGTAACTATTGCAGTTATCTAATGTTGCTAGTTACCTCAGGACAGAGCTGCTTATTGCGATCTAATCGGAGCCATGAAGTGCTCATGCTACAGGCATACACCACATTGCCAGGCTACATTTCCTCCTATTTAGTGAGAATAGTAAGAAATAGTCTTTATCCAAGTGTTTCATACCAAATGCATTCCTACTGTGCAGGATTTGACTGAAGCATCTCTGCTACGCCAAGGTTCACTGATAAAACTTTTTTTTTAAAAAAACAGAATGTATTTATTCTACATATACTACATATATTTGTAGTTCTGCATACATTTGCAGAGCCACTGCTTTAATGTGTAGTTGTTGAAGAGTAAAGGTAACTATTGCAGTTATCTAATGTTGCTAGTTACCTCATCAAAAGTTAGTCATCAAAAATAAAGCATACCAAAATTAACTCGTACATAAAAAATTAACATCCTACATATTAATCACTTGAAATTTCTCTAGGTAGTGAAAATATACACAACATTCAAAGCAAAACAGCCTCTACATTTTCTGTTGCATTCATAGCATCCATATAATATGAACTTAATTTCAATATAGCCAGTTAGTGAAGGATCAATGCCACTTGTTGGAGAGGATTTCAAAAATTACTTTATATAATGAAAAGATTTTAATGTTATTGAGAAATTTTCTAAAATTGTATTTTTTCTTGATGTAGAGGACACATGTAGAAATTCTGTGTTAAATCCTGGTGGGAATGTGAGAAGGTCGAGCTTTTCATCCTGCCTTCCAGGAGGATGCTCAAGGCATCAAGGCATCAGGCTCATGGAGGTCAGCACACACTCTAGAAGCAGGGATGGTGTGTCTCCTTACATGCTCCTGTGCCTGGCAGTTGTCTGCGTTCTGAACATTGGATTCAGAGGCCTCAGGGATGGCATATGAAGGGCAGCAGTTACTCAGCTTTACCCCACCACTGTTCCACACACTTTACATGTTCAATGGGACTTCAGTGTATAACCCTTGCAACATATGTACCAGGCAACCAGTACCACAATAATTGAGTCATCTGACGTCATCCCCAAATCAGTTCCAGAATATGTCTGATGATAAATGATGATGTAAGAATCCCACGTTTGTGTCTATTCAGATAGGTATGAAAAGATGATGCCCCAGCTGACCTACAGAGGAAGACTGGGAATCGTCATTGCAGAGAAGAGTTCTGGACCGGTTCTTGGTATGTGATTGTGGGCATGTCACTAAAATGTTGAGTTTTAAGTTTTAGGCTCAGAAAATGTCCATAGTGGTACTCGTAGAAAATTAAATGAGCATGTTTATGGCAACTAACACAGACATACACCATTCAGATGTTCACTGTTCAGCTGAGTGGAAAGCTCACATGGGATTTTGACCTGAGTGCCAATATTAAAAATCCTTCGCTAGAAGCCAGTCTGTGTAAGCATTTGCATGACAGTAGGTCCCGTGTCTCAGAGCCCTTCTTGGGCTTCTTGGACCTCAGTTGGGATGGCACACAGTCCCAGGGAGTTGCTCACACCATGCATGTGTGTGTGTGTGTGTGTGTGTGTGGATAAAAGGAGTGGCTGCAGCAGGGTGGAGAAGGACAACAGAGTCTCCCAGAGTGTCTCAGCCACTCAGCCTTTTATCTTCACTCAGCGAAGGCCAAAGACAAATTGTGAGGCTAATTATCTGTTGTCAAAAGAAGTAAATATTGAAATGGGTGGGACCGTGTTTTAATATGTCAGGGTAGATGCTCTTTGTATTTTTTTAACCTACACACTAAAACCTAGTAAAGAGAATAAGAGAAAACAAAAAGTGCAAGGGAAATAAATGAACATTAATTATTTTTAAAATTTTATTTGTTTATTTTCATTTATAGTTCTGGCACTGACACTTTAAAAAAAACTTAATTTTATGTAAAGATTGAACTTCAATAAAATAACTTAAAAAACATTTACATGTATATCACTAAATCTCCATAAAATATACAATACTTCTGATACAGCAAGGGCTAGGATGATTTCAGGAAATGTACATATCCATAAGCTTAAAGAGATAATCCAAATATCACATGTGGGAATAAATATATTGAAATTTTCCAAGACAAGTGAAGTATTAAACACTATATAACATGCACTCAGAAATTAAAATACAGTTTGAAATACATTTTAAAAGCATAAAACTTCTGATTTAATCTAGATGTACATTAAAGCTTCTAAATAGAAATTTGAACATTTATAAAGAATAAAAGATACAACTTCAGTGAGATATAGTCCAAAAGCTGCTAGGAAATAGTTTAGATGTGTAGAGCATAAAATTGTACTTCGGCTAGTTGAACCTGCTGTTTTTTAACGTTGACATGAGAACGAAATGCTGTTACTTAATTACAATCGTAGGTTCCGCACAGTGTTGGCTTTAAGCACTATGCAGCGTCATGTTCTTCATCTCATGTACGCGGACTTATGTGACAGAGCCAAACCCATGGACCTGACGGTCTGAGATGCGTGTGTTCCCTGTAAATGAAGGTGTTTTATAGATCAAATTACTTGAGTAAAACAGACTGTGTTTTATAGATGGAAAGAGTTATAAGAGTTATATTTTACAGTTATGAGCTAATTATAATGGTGAGCTATTTTCACATATTTCTGAATGTCGACACGCTTATAAGACACTTCTCTGATGATTATTGGCACAAAACCTTTCTTTAAAGAGACAATATACAAGGAAGAGTTGGTAGCGGTTAGCTGTTTGGCTGTTTTAAATGATTATTTATGGACAATAGCAGTAGTATTGCTCACCTTGAAGAATATAGGATGATTTATACATTGCGATGATCTCAATCACTCCATCATGTTAGCTTAATTAGCTTCCTGTGTGTGAGGCAGGAAGACTGCTAGAAAGTGATCGGATACAGAACACTAACAACCATAGAACAATTTTGATTTTTCTTTTAAATAAGCAGCAGCTACATGAGCTGTAAATTTTACTTAATAAGAGTTTGCGCTAAAGGAAATAAGAATCAGCTCCTGAGCTGGTTACGTCACCTAATTCTTTATTCGTACTTAGTAAAATGGTCCAGATCTGCTATTTTTGAAAACCTATTTCAACCACTGAAAAGAGCTATTTGTTAGAATAATTTGATATATACTAGAAAACAGTATGGAAACTCTGATTATAACAAGACATTGTGTTATTCTTAATGGTGCTGCCTATATCAAGTCATAGTTATCCTCCACTTCCCCACTCTACTTGTGAACTAAGGAACAATGTTAGTAATTAAGTTGTGAGGTTTTTTAAGATAACATGGGAGATTTTCTAAAACATTCCATCCTTTCACCTCCGGAATCCATGGGCTATCAGAATACATTTCAGTTTTATGTTGCCAGTTAAGAACAAGAGTAAGCTGACAAGTTATGTTTTTCCTAATCATCCTTTTGTTTAACAGGTACTGAAATTACAGTAAGAATTTGATAAATTCCTTGCTTGGAGGTACCATTTTGGAGTAGGTGAATTGAAAATAATATTTAGACTCTACTAAAATGTAGTTCAGTGGGAAATTATGAAAAACAAACAAACAAAAAAGACCTTTGTATCATTCCCACAGCACTTTGTCTCAGGAAACTGCTAACGTATGGCTGGGGACAGACACAATTTGAAATGGAGCCATCTTCCATAGATGAAAGAGTTTTAGGTAACGACTGATTGAAGCGCAGCAAGATGGTCAGGAATGCTTACACAGAGGCGGAATGCCAACAACAAGCCTTTCTGCTGCCTTTCAGGGCCGCGTGCCTCTATGCAGCAAAACACATCTTTCAGTTCCAGTGATGAGCTATGCAGCTAAGCCTCAGAAGTGTCCCTGACCCTTTACACTATATTTTCCTGAAACAAAATATACTTTTGTTGAATCTGCAGCATGTTTAGAAGGAAACCTGCAATTTTATTTGATGCTCAATCTGTGTTTGCTTGAATGTGCAGGTCAAATCACACCATATACAAATTATCTAAGAAAAAATAGATATATTTGATAATACCTCAGAGGGGATGTTTTCAAGTTGATAGTAGCCAAAAACACTGAGAACATAAAAGGTGTAAAGTATAAAAAAACTGTAAATTTTAAACTTTATAATGTACTACAAATGTTTTCAAGTAATTTTTAAAAAGTTATAAATCTTGTACTGTACCTTTCTGCCTTTTGCTTCTAATCTATGGAATAGTATTATCACCATATGTAGCAGATGATCTTTTAAGGAAGGGGCCGAGGGGAAACATGCTGAGGGCTGGCTGGCTTTCCCTATTGTGTGGGTTTATGGATACAAAGTTGAAAATACTTAGGTCAGGGAGGACAGCCATGTACTGCTTTGGGAAATAAGTTTAGATGCTCCTTTAATAAAGTTAGTGCGCATCAGCCCAGCTGAGTTTAAGTGTATAATTAAGGCTATGTACATAATAAAGAGGATTGAGGCATTGATTTGAACAAATCAGAAAAATAAGTTTTTAAAGAGAACACTCTCGAAATATTTGTCTCACTATGATGTGATTTTATCACATAATAACATTCATTTTATCTGTGTTAAAATATTACACAGTTAAGAAATTTCTTATGGGATAAGAAATATCTATAAAACAATTTTCCCTATTATATTGGCTGTTCTGGGGAAAATCAATTATCAGAGCACCTAATACAAGGCAAAACTACTTTCTGAAACACATTTGTTACTAAGAAATGATCAGAGAAAGGTTTTTAGGGCACTAAAGTGACTGGTTTAAGTTCCTCTGGTGATACAGGGACTGTGTTTCTATAGCAACATTTTAGCTTGCTGAAGCTAAACTTAGTTTTTTCCCAAGCCAAACTAAGAATGAGTGTCTCAGAGATGGGCAGAACTAATTTGAATTTACCTAGAGCCACCTTTTTGCTCCAAATACCAATAGATGTATTTGTAACTGGCTGCAGACAATTTATTCATATTTTTGATAAACTTGCAATTTGGGTAAGTAATTTTATGTGTACTGTTTAGTTCCTGGTAGCAGGGTGTTAATTAAACATTTAGTTATGAACAAGCATAGAAACCAGAGAAAACACTTTGAAAACAAATGTCTTTTCGGTAAGCCATTGTTCCTTACAGACATGTGACACACTAGAATGATTGACATGTTTTTATGGAAAAGATCTCAATTTTTAGACAAGGAAAACTTACCAGCCATGAGATAAAGAAAAAATCTAAATGTCTTTGATTTTTGGTAAACTGTAAGGGAAAATGAAAAAAATGTGCAAAATAAAAAGTTCATGTTCTAATAGTAAAAGAAGACATACACAATAAAATGTGACAGTTGCTTTAGCAGGACTTAATAAAAAGTTAAGGAAAAGTAAGTCCCATGATTTTAATTAAGCATTAATGACAGCAGAACTATTTCTGACACTGAGTTCCTTCCTCTCATTTCAGAGATTGCTGTTTGATTAAAAGAAAAGGAACAAAAATATTCTAGCAGCTATTTATACAACACCCATGAAGGCACAAAAGAGCATAGGACTCCAGAGCCGATGACAGTGTGAGTTTGGCATGAACAAAAAATGACCCTAAAATACAGTTTAAAAACCTGGCACTAGTTTTCATTTACAGTTGCAGTTCTAAGTGGCTAATGAATTAGGTCACTATAAAAATCTTTTCTTTCTTTCTTTGACAATAAAATATACTTATCAAAACTTGCTAGTTTATCTGTGCAAATATACTTATCATGGATGCAAAGAAAGTATGAAAATAATCCCCAAAGTCCCGCTTTTCTTAATGTCCAAAAGATCCTGTGGAGTTGGCCAGCCTCTGAAGAACTCTCAGTGTCTGACGTGGGAGAGGAGCCAGAACATGTACCCCAAAAAAGACTCAGGCAGCTGTACCCTTAGAGAACATAATTCCCAAGTTGTTGATGAAAGCTGGAGTGCAACTGGCTTGCTGTCAGCTGACCACACGTAAGCTACTAGTCACGTGAAAAATTAGGGTGAATGGGCCTTGTTCTGACGTGGAACGCCCTTGGCAAACTCACAGCATCCTTTATGAGTATATAGTGACTGGTTAGACGTGCAAGGACCCTCTTGCCACTAATTATATCTGCTTTTGGAAAAAAGGGTACCACTGAAGTCACTGGGTTCAGGATTCATTTCAGACTTTCTTAGGAATTACATTTGCTTCAGAATTACTAGATTAAAATCTGATTTTTTTTTTTTTTTTTTTTACATTTTTGTTTGTGAAAAAATTATCAAGGCTGCATTTCTGTCAGATATCCTAGAACATGAAAGTCACTTGGAATAGGACTGGGAAGAACAATGTTAGGAGCGGGGCAGTGAGGTTGCCAGCTGCTGTCTCTCCTACTCTGACTTAGGCAACTACATCATTCTACATCAGAAGCATCATTGTCGGACAGATGGTAGTTACTTCCCTTCACCCGAATATATTCAATGTATCTCCCGTCATCAGAATCTGAGGACCCACACGTGCATAGCCTGTGGTCAAAGAGCGATTCGATTTCTTCTAACTTCTTCCCTTTGGTTTCAGGAAGACAGCCATAGATGAAAAGAAGTCCCACAGCTGCAAATCCAGCGTAGAGGAAGAAGGCTCCTGCAGTGACAAATGGTACGTACATACATGCTTGAGTTGGAAGGAATACTTGACTTGGATTTTCTTCCCTTAGCCACAGCCGTGACATAGGACCCAAATCCACTGCCCTGAGTAGTTGACCTGAATGCTCTAACTCTGTAAATATAATGCAAATCATTGAATATCACTCAAAAAGAACAACAGACCGGACTCTGCTTTTAAGTCTTTCCTGGCTAGAGGGACTTCCTCCTCCTCATACACTGTCCTAGCACTGTGTGGAGAAGTCTTAGGTCTTAACCAGGAAGGGTCCTAATGGTGTGCATGCCTGCATCTGTCTAGTCTCCCAAGACTTTAGGTTCTTTGAGGTCAGAAGAAGTTTGTCAATTTCCAGAACCAAGAACAAAGATGATGCTGCGGATTTGATGTCCCAGTAGGGTACCTGGCAACACCATTTTTCTGGTTTCTCAAGCCCAAAGTTTGGAGTCAACCTTGATCTTTCTGTTACTCTCATGCCTAACATCCAGCTGTTATAAAGTCCTGTCGTCCACCTTAGAATATAACTCAAAGATGACCTTGGTGACCACACCCAGAGACAACTGTGGGCTAAGGCCCAACCCTCCTCAGCTGTGCTGCTGCGCAGGTCCATTTGCTGACTTACCCTCTTGCTCATAGGCCTGCCCCTCAATCCTGCTTTTTCCTTGATAACACTTACCACCAACTAATGCACTATACATCTTACTGGTTCGTTTTCTGTCCCCCTCCACCAGTAGCAGCTCAAGCTCGGTGAAGTCAGAGATTCTGTTTTGCTCTAAGAATCTGCGTGGTAAAACACATCTGGTTGTATTCTCTAAATGTAAAGAAAGCAAGTGTAGGTGGATGCGATACAGGAATGTGGGCATGTCTTTTTCTACCTGATCTCTGAGGTCTTCTTCTTTATCTGTTTGACATGTTCATGACAGGGCCGTACTGTGCACGCTTTCTGCTGCACAGCCCTGAACCACTGTGGTGCACTCGCAACTCCCTTGGCACTGCAGGCCACCCTGTGGAACAGCCTCACTTGTTCCAGCTGAGGTGATCAGCAAGACTGCCCATGCTTTTGCTTTGATGGTAAAGAACTAACTATAAAAGAGTTGCAGCTTGCTTTTAGGACTTCTGTTTAAAGCAGTGGTGGCAAATCTATGGCACACACACTGCACTGGGCTGTCGCATCCCTGAGAGCTCTAAAAGGTTTGCCCCTGCTGGTCTAGACTGTCCTGTATATGACGTGGAAGAGGGAAGCTGAAAAGCTGATGTGACAAATGGCAGGAGTAAGGGTGTCAGAGGAGGATGGGGAAGGCCTGCACAGTCATTTACTTGTCTTCCTTACTAAGTAAACATGTATTCTCAGCTCACACTTACGTGCTGGCAATTGATTCTATGATAATAGAGCTGAGAGCAGCGCAGGCTTCGGAGGGCTGGTCTAGAGACACAGGACAAGGTACCTTCTTTGGGGCCAGAGGCTGCCATAGTCTTTGCTATCTAAGCAAACAACACGGTACCTGCCTCTGCAGTTGAGCACGGGTGCGCAACCTTTGAGCTGTCTGGGCCACAGTGCTGGAGAGCAAGTGTCTTGGGCCGGTTATAAATTAGGAAAATTTGACTGGGCATGGTAGCACGGTGCCCTGGGAGGCTGAGACTGGAGGGTCTCCAGTTTATGTCCCACCTGGGCAATGTAATGAGATCCTGACTGAAAAAATACAAGTGGTTTTTAAAGGGGGCTAGGTATGTGCACATGTATCGAGGTTGAACAGTTATGGAAATGGCTGTGTGTTCCCTGACGTGCTACACAGGTGCACATTGTTGTGCCTTGTGCAAGCAGTTCTGTGTGGCTGTGCTGCAGGGCAGAATGTGGGTTGGCACTGTGCGGGCCATGCCTGCTGAGCACCTGCTGCTCATGCTGTACACAGTGCCAGTGCTGTAGGCGCCTGGGCTGGAGAGGCAGGGTGCTCTGCTGGGCTGCCAGGTGTCATGGTGGGGGACAGATCTGAAACAAAGGGCTGAGACCGCCAACATGAACAATCTCAAAGCTGAGCTTTAAGCAGCTTGGTCCACTGACCAGCCAGAGCTGAGTTGGAGCTGAGTCAGGGATCATCGATGGGATCTGCTTAGGAATTTGCCTTGGGCTTACTCACAGAACCCTTGGGCTACAACTCTGTTGCATAGAACAGAAAACAGAACAAGAACAAAGATAGGTTATGAGCCATAACTTAAGCAATTCTTTAAATAGAGCCACCTTTAAGGAGCTGCATTTGTATAAATTAAACTCTGCTTAACGAGTTCCAATTACCTTATAAATGTATTTCATTGTATTTTGGCTCATAGTACTGACCACAGCTTGTATTTTTTATGGACTGAAAAAATAATCAGAAAATGCATAGTCCAGTCAGATAAACCAGCTCCAGAGCTCTGGACAATAAGTCCCTGAAAGTCACAGGCCATCAGGACATAAGTGTGGAATACCTGCGCAAAAATTTGTCTTGAACTTCAGTACCTTTTGAGTATAATGGGCAAGTAACTCCTCCATTGTTTAAAGAATGGATAGAATTCTGGGGTAGGCCCCTCAGAGTTTCAGATATTAATTGTAATGATAATCAGCACATAGGCGGACTGGGGGAGAGGAGTTTCCGTAAAAGAGAGGATTATCGTCATGGAAAGGGTGACAGGAAAAACTGGCTCCTCAAGAACGCTGTGGTCCTGCTCAGACAGGAGGGCAGAGAAGCGGGGTCTGGGGACAGAAGTGGGACCTCTAGGGAGGACAACATGATGACATAGAGAGACATACAGGCAGTGGAACGTTTTAGACTAAACCAGCCTGCTAAACCACAAAAATCCATATAACAGCTTTCTAAAATATATTTTTTCTGAGCCACCATCACCTTTCATAATAAATTTAGAATAGTAATATAAATGGAAGCAGTACCTGTCAGCAATCAGAGCTTATATAGAGAGAACAGATTGCTGGTTTAGGAAAATTCTCAAAGATGATACAGATTCTTCCTTGTAACCCAGATTCCAAACCCAAATGACATCAAGGAAATTCCAGCCAAATACGAGCCTCTCAATGAAATCTGAGGAATCCCAAGTGGGCAGACGGCCAGACTGCCTGCCAAGGGTGGCTTCTCCCGTGCAGTCTGCGGTTATGCTGCAGGGAGTGTGGCAGGCCTGCTCTGTGTCATGGCCAGGTCTGTAATGTTCTCACTTGGACATTGCTTTTCAGAGTGCAAATGAAAAAGTGTTGGTGACAAGTCTGTCACAGATACTCCTTAGGGTTATTCTGCAGAAAATAAATCTTATTAGTTTTACATTAGATTCCAGACTAAAGCAGATCTTTAATTGAATTATATAAATTGAAGATTCAAAGACCACAAATGGATGAATTTCAGTTACTCAAACAAGGGCCTTTGCTAAGACGCTGTCCCTGGGCCCTGTGTGGACATTCATGCTGCATATAAAGTGGTTTATTAGTGGTCTTGTAAAACTTGCACCAATAAACACTGTAGAACAACATATAATGGAAGCCTGTCTTAAGAAGTATAGTTTAGAAAGGAATCAAAATTTGGAAGGAATAAAAAAAAAAAGGGAAACAAAGGAGACGTTCCAGAGAATACAACTAGGGTGTCTGCATCAAGTCAGGGATATAGACAGCCTACATAAGGCAGAAACATGTACACTGAAATGCCATGTGCAAAAAGGCAAACCTTCCTGCACTGACAAATTTTCCCACTCTGAAAAAGTAGCAGACTGATGGATCAGTATGCTGACACAAGAGAAGCATAATGTGAAGTAAAATGCTTTGAGTTGGTGGCATTTTTGAAAAAAGTGTGCCAGTGCCCGTTTAGATTACACTCCATTGCCTCCTTTTTCTGGCAGAATAGAGCCAGGAAAGGGGAGTCTTGCTATCCAAAATATTACACCATAGACTTTTATCAAAGTCTAAGAGTTCCTCTAAAAAAAAGTTTTCTCAGGATGTCAGCAAAATTTAGATCTTCAGATATTTAAGCATCCTGATGAATAAGCAAGAGGAACTATTGTGCTTGTGAAGATATGCTCATGCACTTATTGAAACAAAAGTTTAATTACAAGTGGAATAAATTCAGTATTCTACATACATATCCAGCTTTAAATGCCAGTACATTGTCTTTTTTAAAAATACAAATGGTGCTTCCTTTTGGCCGGAACCGCCATCTTCCAGTAATTTGTCAAAATGACTAACACAAAGGGCAAGAGGAGGGGAACCCGTTATATGTTCTCCAGGCCCTTTAGAAAACATGG
>PVJA010029039.1:0-27049 GCA_004027025.1 Myocastor coypus | reverse complement strand
TGGGTCATAAAAACACTATTGGAAACCTCATCTTGGTTTTCACAAATAATATATGTTTTCCAAATGGGATGGTGGTAAAATCCGTTTTTTTGTATATGGTCAGGGTTTGCACTGCCACTCTGCATTGGATGTCACGGCTGTTTATGCTTATATATATTTTTATGGACATGTGTATCTATTACTGATAATAAATTCTGGTAACAGTTATTACATAGGTTGCTCAACTTCATAGAATTATTGTATGACAGAAGCTTATGTGCCATAAGAACATCTCAGTTCACAGAGAAGAACCCTGGAAGGGCTCCACATTTGTAACTTTGGTGTGTCACACCTGCGAAAGGTCACTGCATGACAAATAGGCTGATCCCTTCTGAGACAAACACAGCAGCTGTGATCCTTTAGAAGCGATGACAGTAGGAAAGGGAAGAAAGAGAAAGAAAGATTGAGACTTCAGAAACAAAGCAGGTTGCATGCTGAAGTAAAAAAAAATGCATGCTGGGATACTTTTGAAAAAGAAAGATGGTGCTAGTTGTAATTCTGGTGGTTACGCTAAGAAAACAGGTATAAAAAAAAGCATGATTCTAGGGAAACCTAAATAATGAGTGTATGCAACCAGGAAACCTTATTTTATATTGTATATGTATAAGGATACGTAGATGAATATGTGTGCACAAATGCACACACATGCCAATATGTACATCTGTATGTGTACGTAAATTTTAGGTTTCTGATTTTTATAAGGCTGCAATCTTTTGTTTTGATAGAGACATGACCTGTGGCCAGCCAGATGTCAGCTCCTTCCAGCTCTGTGAAGCAGGTTTTATCAGTGCTTCCACATACACATAGCAATTGATAATAGCACCAGGAAAACTGACTCTTTTCTTTAAACTTTGTGTGTATGTGTGTGTGTGTGTGTGTGTGTGTGTGTGTGTGTGTGTGTGTGTGTATGTATGTATGTATGTATGTATGTCATAGATGGCAGCTCAGCCTACCCTGGGAGTGGGGCTGGCACAGCATATGGCACCAGGGATTGAACAACAATCCCTGAGGTTACCTAAGCTTGCCTAAGCAGGTTCTTTAGACTGCTGAGCCGTCTCACCAGCTCCAGCAAGGCTGACTTTGGGTGATAAAACAGATCAGAAAAGAAGCGAGGCATTTTATTGACATCAGTCTTAAAAGAACTAACTTCTGAGTCTTTAGCCCACTGATACACTTGGCAGTGTGCATGCGTGTGTTGGATAGTCACTTGTTGAATCTGTGACTACATGAATGAGCAGAGCAGCCAGCCCAGTGCTCAGTGTGTGTGAGGACCTTGCCTGCTCCCCAAGTGGTTAATGGGTGCAGGGCTAAGCCCCACAGGGTGGCATCATCAGATGCTCAGATTTTGCTCTGCCGAGCAGGCCAAGAGGGACGCTGCCTGTTTTCAGAAGATATTTGACCTTGTCACATGGGAACACGGATGGTTTTCCCATTCTGACAGAATTTCACATGACGCAGGGTCACAGGCAGCAGACCAGGGCCACACCCTACCAGTGGTTAGCTCGGAAGGGGCAATTTCCAGGAGACTTATTCTTAAAATCTGAATCCAACTCTCTTTGGCTTTCTCCACACCCCCAGAGACTTATCCCACTTTTCCGTCCTTTTGGTTTTAAAGAGGTAAAAGAGTGTAGTGGTTTAGAATGTAACCTAGAGCCAGCCTGCTGGAGTTCAAAGCCTGCCTCTGTTATTTGCCAGCTCTCCACCCTTTCCCAATGAGAATATAATAGCAGCGACAGGATGGCTGTGAGGACCAAATGAGTCAGTCCTGTGCAAAGCTCTGAAGACAGAGTCTGGCAGGCGGTAGCAAGGGCTCGCTGAGTGCGGCCACTCTGATGCGTGGCTCTGAGCCTCACCAGAACATCACTCTTCCATCTTTGCCTTTTAGTTTTACGATTGATCATGTACCACGTGCAGACATCATATTGTTGAGCTAGTGTGAGAGCCAGAAAGGCTCATGCAACTCTGAAAGTTACAACAGATACCATGAAAGGGAAGGGAGTGTTCAATGGGAAGGAAAAACTGCGATGAGGAAAAGGACAAATGAAAGAAGGGGAAAAGATGCATTTAGGTATATATGTAGAATAGTCTGGATATTGTATTGTTGATTTCTGCTGCTCCTTGAAAAGCAGCAGTTAACGCTTAACAATTTTGCTTTACTCTGATTCTTTTCCTCTTTTGAATTTCTTATAGCTTCTTTGCTATTGTTTTGTTTTTTCTTTAAATAAATCTTACATATTTACATGCAGCAATCTGAACAACTAATTTAAAGACAGCCTCATGTAACACAGCAACTACTGTTGAGTTCCTGTTACTTTGTTTAGTGAAACCTTGTATAGTGTCTAATGATTTTATCTATCACCATTTTGCATTTCTTAAAATAATGAATAAGTAAATAAGTAACATAGTGTGCTATCCTACATCACATGGAGATCATGCTCCAGACTTTTCCATGTGGATCTGAAAACATCCTTTGAGAGGTGACATATTTTTTTATGCTCCCCAGTATGCCTTTGTGAAAACGAATCCCCGCACACGTGGGCCTCATATTTTTCTGCTTAGTCAGTTTTTAATTTTCTCCTGCCACTCTTAGTGATTTTTCTGCTCAAAGCAGTCCTCATTGTTCTACATTTTAGGTTATTCTGTACTCTTTTTCTGCCCATCACCATGGCTATTAGCCTCTACCCTAATCCTTTCCGTAAAAGGACTCCTTCTAGACTCATCTAAGCCCTTGTTACAGGCTTCAGAAGCCTCTCCAGGTTGTCCTGTCTTTGTGTTAATGGAGTGTGAAAGCTGTTCTCAGGACTGCAGATGGGAAGCCCGTTCCAGAGGGAGATGGGCCGCCTCGCAATCAGCACCCAGTGCTGTCAGCCCCACTTACCACAGCCTTTCTTCTCTCCTTGCGTGACATTGAGGCTCATTTGTAATCACCCCTGGCCTCTTTGGATATTACATTTCCTGGCAGCACTCTGCAATTGATTATCTGGGCTTCTAATTATTTTCCTCCAGATGTATTAAATCTCCTCCCTCCCTAAGGTGAATTTTATTTTCATGTCCATATTGCCACCATGTCTGTGGGTAGGTTATGGACAATTTGAAGGGCTTCCATGCTTCAACATTGACAATTCAGCTCAGCTGCACTATCTGATGTGACATTTCCCTGACCTTCTAGATCATTCTCTTCTGGGTACTGAAGCACATCTTCTTTCACAACTGTTTAAGAAGGTGGGAGAAGGGCAGGCTACAGGGAGGCCAATAAGGAAGACATGACTATAATTACTGTTGGCTGTGGGCCCTGCCAATTCTTTCCTGGTCTGCTAGTGACATAATCCTTAGAAAAGTACCCTTGAGCTATTTGAAGCAAAGGCATTTATTTTTAAGGTAGCAACACCAATTATAACAATATCTGATGCTGTGGAGAAGTCAAATCTTATTTACTATATCAGAAGATATAATGTGATTTTACTCATGTAATTGATAGAGTTGGGTGACAGAATCCCACAGTAATATATATGCATATTTATTTAAATTTTAAATTTGTTTATTTATTTATTTGATATAGGGTCTCACTAAGCAACCTGGACTCATAGTGATCCTCTTGTCTCAGTGCCCCAGTGCTGGGATTATAGGCACATGCCAACACAGGTTCTGGCCTGGCAAAGCACACCCAAGGTTCTGGGGCCAGCACTACATGCAGTATTGGGGATTGAACCTGGGTCCTTGAGCTTGCCAGGTAGGCGCTAAGACTGCTGAGCTATTTCCCCAGCCCTAATATAATATCCCACCAAGCTCAAATTATTATTTTGGTTTTCTACATGAATTTGTTTTTCCTAACTAGGTTTTAAGTCTAACAAAGACCAGGATCTTACTTTATTTATTACACCCCAATGTAGAGTATAGTTTTACACAGATTGTGTTTCAATCCATTTGTGGTGTACTTCATGTATATGCACCTATCAAAAATCAGAGCAGGAGCACTGTTTTGCTTTAAGAAAACTCTACAATTAAATAGATTCCATTCTGATGAATAAATACATATGCTTGCTATTACTAATGTAAGTACATTTTGTGATGTGAATAGAGATGAGATTGGAAAATAGATTAAGTTGACTTGTGACAAAAGAATTCTTAACAAATGATTGTTGAGAAGCTAGGCAGGATGGTACATGTCTGAGGTCAGTCTGAAGTCCCAGCTACTTGGGAGGCTGAGGGTGGGGGTTCAAGACTAGCCTTGGTGACATAGCAAGGCCCTGTCTCAAAAAAAATCAAGATTTTTCATAGATCTTTACTAAATGTTGCCTCTTCTTCATGATATGAAGGAGTTACTGTGACTAAAATTTGAATCACAGGTGATTATATTTCATATGTGTTCTATGTGTTACAATACTAATTTGAATACTATAATTTCTAACTGTATCACTATAATAATGCCATTGAGTATAATGAAGTTGCAGTATAGCTTTGCAGAGGAAAAAAAAACTTAGAAATCATTCTGGGTAGATTTCTGCAATGTACAGATTAAAAAAACCGCTGTGAGTCTGCAGAACAAATGCAGGGCTAGGGCCTGTGGCTTCAGCTCCTCGGCCTCTCAGGTGCTTCTTCTCAACTATTGTGCACCGCAACTGTTGATGGTCTGATCTGCCTTAAAGGTCTGTTTAGTTTTATATTCGTGTCGTCACTTCATAAGGAATGTACGCTAATCTTTTCTTTAGCACGTTCAGGTAGAATATTCATTTTTCATGGTAGTTAATCCAATGTCATTCCCACTTCACTTGTCAGACAGAGGACAACAGGCATGTTCCTGTGTTTTCCTTCTTGAATGTTTATGCAGTTGTAGCCTCCTCATATTTTCCATGAGTAAATTTAGAAAAATTTAGGCTACAATCAGCCCAAAAATATGCCTAAGTTGTGAGAAAAAAATCATGTCACGCAATGGTAAACACTGGATCAATTCAATTCATTTCAGTCCATATATTCTGGGTGCCTCTCAAACTAAGTGTCTCAGTAATTCATCTCCTCTGAGCTGTTCTTCATAAAACTTAGTGGTGCCTTATGCTTTTGTCTAGATGGATATTTATATACCATACATTATCTCAGTTTCCTTCACTATTTTTCTTAGTTTTGTAGCTGAACATTCCAAACAACAGATTCATTATTAGGAAAGCTGTATAACGTTATACTTTATTTTCCCTCACTAGCTTAGTGCCTAAACAATTACATTGCTTAATATCTACTTGCTGATTCTTACAGTTTACCTGTGTTAGTGTTAGTGTGTTTATCATCACAAGGAGCAAATATAGGACACTTTCAAGGAGAGGTTTAATTCACCTCATAGTGTCAGAAGTGTCAGTGCACGTCTGGTTGGCTCCAGGACAGGAATGATATGGTGGAAGGGTGTGATGAAAAATAACGGCTTCATTCAGGATAGTCATGACATAGAGTACAGGAGAAGAGCCCTGGTGACAGGTGCACCCTCACAGGCACGTCCCCAGTGACCCTCCTTGCAGAGGACCCTACTTCCTAACTGTTATGGTTTATGTCTAGTTGTGCCCCCAAGGCCTCATGCGGTCATGGGGCAGGGACTTCTATAGATTACACTTGACTTGTGAGTCACCGGGATTATGTGATTTAGTACTGATCTAGAGTTTGAGACTTGATCCATGATCCCTGGGATTATGTGTTTTCATACTAATGGGATTATCGTTCTGAGTACAGCTGGGACTAAAGGTGCGGTCTAGGGTAAATATCCTAAGGCAGAGAGCCTGATTGGAATATAAAGAGTGACAGAGACAGACTCACACTGAAGCTGTTGCTCTGCTGCCCTGTTTGGTTGGCTACCTCTGTCGCGATTGTTGCTGTTCTGCCGCCATGAACTGGATGCTCTCTGCCCTGTTCCACTCAGCCTTGGGCCAGCCGATTATGGTTTGAAACCTCCACAAATTGTGAGCTAAATAAACCTTTCCTTCCTTCATTTTGGCTGTCAGGTATTTGTCCCAGCAACGAGTACAAAGTAACTAAGACACTAACAGAACACTGAGCTATAAGTGTGGTGAAGGAATTGCTTCAGTCTTTGGAAAAAATGGCATTAGCTCTCAAGAAGCAAACTTATGTATGTCCCTTGAAGGAAATACCCCAAGAAGATGGGCTGCCTGGGCTTTGTGGGCACCGTTAGGACAGCTTTCTGGTGTGCACTTCGTCCCAGCCTTGCCCCACAGGTTAGGGCAACATGCTGGAGAGAGTCTGGAGACCTCATCTTCATGCCGACTTCCCATCTCAGTGTCACCGGCACTTGAGCAAGTCACTGTAATCTTCTGTCTGTACTTGTGTTCCTCCGAAAACAGAAGGAAACTAAGCCATCGTGGAGTGAACATGGCACAGTAATGGCACAGTAACGCTGTGACAGAGTGCGCTCTGCTTCTTAGTGCCACTGATTCATGGCCCTGTTTATCATAAATCCTGATGATCATTGTCCTGATGATTCAGTAAACTCCGGAATGTATAGAGGGTTTTTATTATTATTATTTTTTTTAATTTCACCACAAGAAGCTTGTTTCTAAATATGCAGCCTTTCCCTAGAACTCCATGGCATGTTGTCAAACATCCAGTTTCTTTGCAAGCTTGCCATAAAAACCAGGTGAATCGAGGTGCTGAATGGTGACTCAGGCCTCTGAACCTAGCACTCCTGGAGGCTAAGGTAGGAAGACTGCAAATTTGAGCCCAGCTTGGGCTACTTAACAATTTAAAATCAGGCTGTCTCAAAATTAAAAAAAAAAAAAAAAAATTGCTGGAGATGTAGCTGTATGTGAAGAACCTGGATTCAAGCCCTAACTGATGTGTTCCCCACACCACCACAGGATTTCATTATGAAATTCAAGCTGGACTTGAATTCACTTTGTGGCCCGGGCTGACCTTGAACTCACAGTGATCCAATTCTCCTGCCTCAGCTTCCTGAGTGTCGGGAGGAATTCCAGGGATGTATCACTATGCTAGCTTTTTTTTTTTTTTTTTTTTTTTTTTTAAGAAATCTCCAGTATTGTACAAACCAAATCAAGCCTAGGTGGGATGACATCAATAAAATGCTTGGTACAGAGTACATAAGAAATGAGTAATTGCCTCCTTTCTCAACATCTCTGAGACAACCGAAACAACTGGGCACACCTCATCTGACTCAGCACTGGCAGGGCCCTGCCCCTCCCTGCCCCCGTGTCTCATGACAAACATCGTCCACGCTGTGCTGGGATGATGACAGGCTTAGCCCCTCTACCTTTCAGCCTGCCCTAGGAATTGTATTTTGGGGAACCTGGGAACTGGGAGGCCCAGTGTTCGTACCACACTTCCCTTGAGAATACAATTTAGTGGTTAAAATTAGGAACCAGGCATTAGGGAACCACATCTGCTTCTGCTCCTGAGCTGGTTACTCAGTACTTAACCCCCCCCCCCCCTACTTTGGTCATAAAACACAGCCAAGTACACTTGCTGCTTATGAACCCTACAGGGATAGCTGATGGATTTGCAAATTGCTTTAGTGCTCTTAGATGAAAGGCGCTGTAAGTTTAAATCACCAATGTGAGAAAACACACCACTGCCCTGCCGTAACCTGCCTGCAACCTAGTTTCTCTCCTAAGCAGAAGCAAACACCCTTGAGATCCGAGGAGGAGCTACTTCTGTGAGCAGAGATCTTGAGATGCCTGTGAATGATGCCACTATCACATGCACAGTCAATAATTTCATCCATAAATAACAAGTATTAAGTGCTCATGGGGCACTCTGAGAGAAAGCAAATGATGTGTATTTCCTGGGTCCAGTGGGAAAGATTAATTTAATCTTTATAGTAGATTTAAGAGAATATTTATTTGAAATCCTTTACATTTAAAAACCTTTAGAATAGAGAACCTATAACCCTGAAAATCATTTCCAGTAAGTTTTCAAGATGATATCTTTAAGGGGCTGGGGAGATAGCTCTGTGGCACAAGTACCTGCCTGGCAAGTGAAAGGTTATGAGTTCAAACCCTGGTCCCACAAAAAAAAAAAAAAAAAAAGAAAAAGACATCTTTAATTTTTATGAATTAGTCTAGGTTATTATAGATGAAAAAAAAAAAAACAACAACAACAAAACAAACACTGGAAACTGTTTTGCACTGCACTCTCCTCATCTACATTCTTACTTCCTGTCAAGGAAACATGTTATGAGAGCCCTCGGACAGCCGCCAGCACAGGAGGGTGAGAGGGCCAAGAGGATGTCACGCAAATCTTGCAGCTCTTTCTCCTTGAGATGGGCTTCATATTTTCAATATCTCGTGTAAGACGTTCCCAACTTTCAAGCGACGTACTAACCAAAAACATAGCCTTGTCCTCTGTCAGTTAAACCTCAAAACCAGGTCTAGGGATGATTTCCCTTCTTAGAAAATGCAGGTGGGTGAACATTTGAGGCCTAAAAATGATGACTTAAGCTAAAGCAGCTCTTGGAGTCCTACTGATTAGGTATGAATACATAAACAAATTAATAGGATGCATAGCGTTGGTTTAGTTCCTTATTCATTCAATTAAGTCACCTTGATCATCTACTTTGCTTCAGAAGCTGAGAGAGGTGCTAAACAGCTTGAAAACTGAATGATTTCTCATTTGAAACTGTCAGCAGGAATTTACCAACATCTAACTAAGTAAAGTCTCATGTGAAGTACTGGTAAAGAGGCAAGTGGAACAGAAACTGCTTATGTTGGGGTTATCCTGGAAAATTCCAACTGCTGGGGCCCCTGGTGGGCCCCCTGAGAAACCTGACTTTTCTAATGAATCTGTCACAGGTACATTTTTCATTATAAAAAGTATTTGCTGTGGCTGGAATAAAGCTTGTTTCCTCTGAAACTAAGGTTGAAACCTGTCATTGTGGCAGGGTGGGAAGTGGGACTGTGAGGGATGATCCACCCTTCGGAGGGGTTCTCTCTCTTCTCAGAGGAGTAGGTTAGGCCCTTCAAGAGCAGGTGCTTATGCAGTGAGCTGGCCCTTGTGCTTTTTCCTGCCTGCAGAGACTTGCTTACTTTTCCACCATCTGCCAGGCTCGGACCCAGTACTAATGCCCTTGTGAGGAACTGCTTCTATACTTTTGGACTTCCTACCTTTCCAAATTGTGAGCTATATACGCTTCTTTTCTTTATAAATTAGCTAGGCTCATGAATTCTGTTATATTTTATTTATTTATTTATTTATTTATTTATTTATTTATTTATGTCTCTTTGAGGCAGGGTCTTGCTATGCAATTCAGGCTGGCTTTGGGCTCACTTTTGTAGCCCAGGCTGGTCTTGAACTCACACCAATCCTCCTGCCACAGCCTCCTGAGTGCTAGGATTACAGGCGTGTGCCACCACACCTGGCATGAATTCTGTTATAATAAGATCAGTAATAATATTAAAAAAAGATTCTAACAGAAAAACTAGATCATCTGGGTTTATTGGCCTACTAGGGCTTCCCATATATTATACTGCACAATATATTTCTGTCTGCCTATGACGTAGGCCAAACTTCCCAGGCTAGAAATGTTGTGTCCTACCTGTTCTGTAGCCAGTGTTGTTAAGATAGACAGCAAAGGTCCGAGGTTCGTGCATGGCTTGCCAGGAGGGCGAAGAGCAGTTCTCGTTGTTGGTGTAGACGTTGTGGTTGTGCACGTACTTTCCAGTGAGCATAGATGACCGGGATGGGCAGCACATGGGTGTGGTCACAAAGGCATTGGTGAAGGTGGCCCCTCCGTGTTCCATGATCTTTCTTGTTTTGTTCATGACTTGCAGGGACCCTGGGAGGCAATTCCAGCGTTACTCAGCAATGTGTGCCATACGGGTGCCCATTATACCCTCTCACTCGATGTCTCTCTTTGTCTGATTTGTCAGCTTCCCTCCCTTGCCATGAAGGAGCGCACTAACACCAGAAGCTCTCCCTTCCAGAACAGAAAGAGACACATGGGACGCTAACCTCTCAGGTATTTTGTGGCATAATGAACACATTCAGCTTCATTCATCCTTAATCACAAAAATAAAAAAGAAGCAGATTTATCTTATAATTAAAGGTAGAGTTTTAGATATGGAGCAGATTCAAAGGCCAAGAGCCCTTTGAAGATTACAGAGAACAATAGCCTGTTACTCAGAGTATCAGACACCCCCCCAGCAGAGAATGCCAGCGACCGCAGAGATTAGGAGATGCTATATTTTAATTATAGAAAGGAGGGAGCAAACCCTTATAAGATAAAAGTTTCTTCTACAAAGTTTCCTGTATTTAATTTTTTTTAAAAGATCCTTTAGTAAGCAAACCAAATAGGTGCCAATCTTTCTATGAGCTCAGGACTATCAGGTTATATTTTGAGCAACTTATATTTGAAATTTTGAAAGATCGGTGGTTTGCTTGAGAATGACTTATGGGTCTATTGCACTCAAAATATCTGCATGGTTGTAAAATATTCTGTTTTAACTAAGAGAATGAAAGAGTAACATTAGATTGCTAAGGAAGGAAAAAAGTCTATTTCAATTACTCTCTCTAGTCAAACACTGCAGCTGAAACACATCCAAACCCTGCAGAAAAACACAGCCAGAATTCAATAGTCTTTTCAGGACTTGACAAGAAAGGCGCTGCAGTGCGCTCCGGCCAAGCCCATTGCATTTGAATCCGGAGCCTCAGGTTTCCAACAGGTCTCACTCCTTCCAAAGAAAGGAGAAAGTCTGTGTTTTCCAGCAAGGAAGGAAATCGTAATGCAAACCAGGCCAGCGCTGAGAGCAGAAGACGAGCGTGCAACAATCGTGAAGCCACAGTTGAGCCAGTTTCTTCATACGTTAACTTTTTCCATTCATGTGATGCCTATGAAACCAGGAGGAAGGTTTCTAAGCGGGCCTCTTGAGAGCTCTCTAAATATGCTCTCTCGTGTTGCCTAGCAGTGCTCTCTCCCTCCTCTCCCTTCTGGCTGTGTGCAGGGAATCAAGCAACTTTTTGCAATCAGTGAAGAAGGTGTGTAGTGAGCACCCACTTCACGCGGGCCATGCTTCCAACCTCAGTGCTGTGGGTTCATTCCCAACAGGGAACATTGGTAAAAGAAAAGGAAAATCCTGTCTCTGGTCTTTCATTGTAAACTCCTGAGGTAACAGCCTCCAAACTGAAATTGCTTGGGAATGTTTGCAAAGCAACATATCCATGGGAATTGTACACACAGCAGTCCAGTACATAGAAGGATAGAGGGGACTTGGAGATGCTTAGAGTTCTAAAGTGAGAAGTGAGGGCAAATGGAGGAGAGAGGGAAGAACGTGTCCAGTGGGTGGAGCGCGTTCTTGAGGACAAGGGGAGGATGGCGTGGCTCGTACTGAAGTGGGAAAAGCAAGCAGAAAGCACTCACAAAACTGGCACCTTGATCTGGCATGACAAAAAAAAAAAAAAAAAAAAAAAAAAAAAAGAATCTGCTGGATGACACGTGGAAGGCAGAGTAAGCATGTAGCATAGATACAGGGCTGGAATGTTGGGTTTTAATGGAAGACACAAGATGGAGGGTGATTTCCTTCCTAATGGAATGAACAGCTGAAGACAAGCCATTGAGAGGTTCCACTAGTAAAGGCATATGTGCGTATGTGCCGAGGTGGGCACGTGGCTGGCCCACCCAGGGTATAGCCAAGAAGCTGCTGAAGCCATCCCGCCTTGGAGTGAGAAGAATTTGGACCAGACTGTGACCCTGTCATAGATTCTAAGAAGCAGGCCTAAGCAATGTTGTCATTCATCAGAGGGCTGTGAGTTGACTAACGCCCCGAAGCTTTCAGCACAGGAAGAAAGCTGGAAGAAGAATCATTTTGGTGGTGGCAAAGAAGTAACTAAAAAAGAATATGCCCAGAAGATCAAAGAAGGCCACGTCACAAGTGCTGAAGTTTTTATTCATGTTGGTTGATCATACAGGGAAGCACCCTGGACACAGATCAATGCAGATGTGAGGGTGAAGGTGGCCACTGAGCCCCTCACTCCTCGTGCCAGGTCTTCAGTGTCTTGAATTTGGGGAAAACAGCGAACACCACTGATGGACTTTCATTGTGTCATAGTCTATTCAAAAGAATGAGCTCTGAGTTTCCTTTATGGGGCTTGGCTGAGTTCAAATAAAAAAGGAAGGCATCTGGAGGCCAGCATCCTAGGGGCTAAAGCCCTTCACGGCAACTCTGGCCCCCAGTCATTTGGGCTACAAAAGTGGGTAGAGGTGGAAAGCAGAGTGGAAGCCGTAAAGGTGATATATTCACTGGGGCTAGCGACGAGCCCAGCCCATGTTGCTGGAGCTGCGCCCTCCAGGACTCGCTTTGCATTCTGGGTGTCACACTTTTACTAATTAACTGAACTAATGGTGTGCAGGTCCTGAACAATTTCTTTTTGATAGGTCCTGATCCAGCCAGTCCACATGCCAGTGTGCTGAGGGTGAGGATACGACGTGCCCATGGGCAGCGGTAATGGCGAGGCTCTACTGCTGTAGGCGGGGACCTAGTTTTTCAGCAGAGAAGACTCTAAGGCAATGTTTGTCCAATTGTTAAAAGCACCCAAAGAGCATACTAAGTCACAGAGTTTAGGTCCATCTTCAGGTGCTGCTCCAGTAAATCTGGGATGAGACCTGAGTATTTCCACGTCTTGTAAGTGTTCAAGGGACTCTGAAGTTGCCTGTTGGCAGGCCACACTTGAAGAGGGGTTTGAGATCTGCCCAGCGTCAGGGAAGCATAAAGCTGGGAGAGGCTGATGAGCACCCTGTTGGAGACTCCAAGTGGCTCAGGCTACGCCAAGGCTGCAAGACCCACAGCAGTCCAGGCTTGGCATCTACCAGGGTTTCTTCTGATGTGTTCTGCCTGTGACAACCAATCTAATTTCAACAGTAGTCCTGGACTTTAGATGAGGAAGCTGAGGTGCACAGGGAGAATCTCATGAGTAGAGTCCAGGAACAAACGTGGGCAGCCAGCCCCCAAGGCCACGCTCCGAAGCTCTGTGTAAGCTGAGCACCGGTTGTGACATTGATGCTTACCAAGAGGGCAAAACTGAAACCAGCCTGCTTGCTGTCAGGATCAGCCTTACTTTCTGCAGTCCCATCTTCTGCTTCATCTGGCCTCTGAGGGGAGGTGTTGACAGACGCGAACGCCTGTGCAGGCTTGCAAGGATCTCAGTGCCTCAGGCCCAGGGGAGGCCTCCCTGTCTTTAGCAGATGACCATCATGCTGTGGCTCTGTTTTTTTGGGGGGAGGGTCTCACTGCAGTTTAGGCTGGCCTTGAGCTCACTTTTTGTTATCCAGGTCCGTCTTGAACTCGCAGTGATCCTCCTGCTTCAGCCTCCCAAGCGCTGGGATCACGGGTGCAAGCCACCACACCCGGATACCATGTAGCTGTTAAGCAGGGCCTCCCATCTTGGTGGACTCTAAGGGGACCCTGATGGTGGTGCGCAGGAACCAGAACCCCTTTGCGCTGCTGAGCCAGAGTGCTCCTATGGAAAGCCCTCCTATCGCTTTTGTGCTGTGCACCGATTATTGTCAGTAACACTGCTTTACACGCAGTCTACAGCCCCCACGATGGCACCACCGGGTTCTCATTGGCCGGCTGTTCCCAAAGCTATTCTGCAATGGAGTTCATAATTAGGCATTCACAGCTGTCGAAACAGTGGGAGGAACAGTGTTCTACCCCATCAGAGGGAAGCTCAGTTTCATTTTGAGTTGCAGCTCTTTTCTTCTCCAAGGTTCAGACTTTGGGAGCCTAAAATGCAAAAAGGGCTGGTTCTTCACTGTTAGAGCGGCTAATTGGCGGGACAAGAGGGTGCAGTGAAACACATCAGGATCCACTCTCATACTAAGGACAACTTGGAGGAAGTGAATTTTGCCACAACTTAGCTTGTGTAGGTCCCTTCAATTGTTTTGGCTTGCAGTTCTCATCCAGAAAATGGAGCCAATGCTAGCTCTCCTACCTCGTTCCCAAGGTTGCTGAAGAGCAAAGGCGTAATGCTGTGAAGGGGCAACTGTCCTGTCAGGCTGTCTGTGAGCGTGACTGTAGCCAGGGGTTCTGCACTGTACTTTCTGTACCAATTACAGACAGAAGATATGTTTTAAAAGCTCATGTCTGTATTGAGCATGTACAGACTGTTTCTCTGGTCATGATGCCCTAAAAAATGTGGTATAATAGCTGATGATGTAGCATTTACAGTGCTGGGTATTGTAAGTAATCTAGACGTGGCTTCAAGTATATGGAAAAAGAGGTATGGGTGTATACAAAGGCTGTAGCACTTTATAGAACGTACTTAAGAATTGCGTTTGGTCACCTTGGGGGTCCTGGAACCAATACTCTCCTGCAGATACCGAGGGATGCTATAGTTTCATTCTGTGACCACCTCAGCTCCACCCCACTCATCTATCTTTATCATCTACTCTTCTGAAATCTGCAGGTGACTTCCAAAAGTTGGGTGAAGCGGGGCTGGGACACTGCATTCCCTATGCCGTATGACGTTGGCTTACAGGCATTCTTCCCCCCTACACACTTTCTCTCTGAGCTCCTCAGCACAGTCCCAACTTCATGAGTGTTTTAAATTGTCCTGCAAGAGGGCTGACAGGGATGCCAGAACGCTGCCACGGTGGGTCTGGGTAGCTGGCATGTGGACGCTGCTCACTGAGCTGGCTTGGTGACAGGGAGGATCCAGGCCACAGCTGAGCACCAGGACTGCCAAGCAATGCTGTCTGAGAACCAGAGTTCCAGGTGGGGACTGGGGACATCTGCCACTGCTCCAGCAGGGCGGGGTGGTGCTGTGACAGCCCTCAGCTGTGCACCCAGATGCCAGATAGGCCTGCGGAGACGGGAGAGAGAAGCAGCAGCCTTTGGGAACCCGGAAGTTACCCACGCTTGAAATTGTAGCTGCATTAAGTTTTTGTAAATAACCATGAAAAGAGGTTGAAGGCAAGGGCGAGGAATGGGAAGAGAAGAAGCAGCAAGGTACACCCTGTATAGGTACAGATTCTCTGTGATGAATGTTATCATTAGGTATATCTAAAAAGTACCAATAAAATAAAAACATGTAGTGGAAAAGGAGAAATTTTAGTTGAATAAAGAATCAAGGTTCCAGACAGGGTTTGGGGAATGCGTGTGACAGGCGAGGCTGGAAGCTACCCGCAAGGCTCAGCCACTCGACCCTCACCACCAGCTGACTCCAACGCAAGCTATGTGAAAAAGCCCGGAGGGAGAATTCCCACGGACACGAGTGGCCACAGTTACCCAGAGCTGGAAATATTCCTCTAATGTATTAAACTTTAAAACAAAGATTTATTTCTGCTGGTTTAATTATCTAGTATTTGAGTGGTCATTATTGTGTGCTTTTTATCATGGCTAGAAAAACTCACAACATCAGCAACACAATACTGAGTAGCCCCAGCATCACATAGGGAAGTCCCACATAAGGGGACTCCTAGGCGTCTGCCCTCCTAGACAGACAGACATACCTCTGCGTGGGTCGCGGCGGTGGATGGGCTGGTGATGGCAACAAGCAGATAACTCCTCTTAGTGATGGTGTGGGACTTGGGGGAGAGGTGCAGCGCAGAGCTAGAGTGTTTGAAGGGCTTTGGTTTAATTCTCAGCCTGAGAAAAATGTTACGTAGGGTTGTCCATAGCTAACATTATTTGATGAGGAGGTACAGTTCATGGTATGTACCTAAGCCATCTATACCAAAAATGGCATCAGTGCTATTTTCTCACCCAAAATTAATTCCACAATAAGTAAGAAATGTTAAGCTGATTATTTTCCCACTTAAAATGGCTTTATTGATCTACTGAATGTTAATTCTGAAAGCACAAGAAAATAAAAGACATGATAAAACTTTTTCTGCCAATATATATATTTATTTTATTTTTTTCTTGTTTCAGAACCTTTGTTTGTTTATTCACTCATTTTAATGGCCGGCTCAGCCCGCCTGGAGGGCAGGGCTGGCGCAGCATGTGGTGCCGGGGATCGAACCGCAGTCCCAGAAGCCACCCAAGTTTTCCCAAGCAGGCACTTTAGACCACTGAGCCATCCCGCCGGGCCCCTCTGCCAATATATATATATAGATTGATTGATTTTCTATATTTTTAATACAGGGTCTACATGGTCTCACTACTAGATCGGACTCGTAAAGCGTCTTGCCCAGGGACCAGGCCTCTGACTAGAGCTTGGTGGCATTCTCATGGGAATGCAAATGGAAGTCTTCTCTCTTCTGAATTTCCAAGATAAGTTAAAACCGGGTTTAAAAAACAAAACAAAACAAAACAGGAAACTACCTACTTTTAAAAATGTTGGCTTTAATTTTTAAAAAAAGCTAGTCAAATAATATATCTGTGGGGCGAGCTCTAGTCTAGAGACCCAATTAATTGACCTTGGCTTTAAAGAAACGAAAGAATCTCCGTGAACTTATGGTTCTATTCCACCTCTGACCTAAGAGCCACTAGGTCAGGGTTGCTGTGCTTAGCACCAGTGCAGTGTAAGAAACACCACTCGGAGTCCAAAAATGGTGCAATCAATGTGATGTTTTGCTTTCCAGTTTGGAACTAAGGGATCATTTGGGGCAGATTTAGAACCCAATCTTTCTTGTTGATTATACTTTCAAGAAGGATTCCATCGAGAATTTTAGATTTTTCTTTCGACTTTTGAAACATTTCAAACATAGAAAATAAAAGATATGTCTTACTGTTATCAAGTAGAACATGACTGTATTTCTTTTAGATCCATACCTAAGTTTGCAAATATTAAAATTTTAGGATAAAATACAAATGGTATGGATGATTTTGATTACCACTCCTGCCTCTGAGGTAGCCACTGCCCTGAACTTCATAGCTGTCACTTCCATAGGTGTTTTCTTAGTAAAAGGAATGGAGGGGGTCTTGTGTTCCTTATCTTGGCCTGAAAACCTGAACTGTTTATGGATGAAGGCACAGTCTGTGGAACAACTTTTTAAGCTGTGGAAAAGCAAATTTGGAAGTTGGGACCCGTGAGTGACTCACTAAGCTTGCACAGAACGTCTCCCTCAGGGATGATTTTTGGTTTTATCCACCCAGCTTGAATGGGAGGATGATGTTCATTCACCTCACTGTGAAAGAATATTCTTTGAATGATGAAATATGCCCATGTGGAAGGTTCTAGCACTGCTATTAATGAATTCCTCATGCATCTAACTCCCTTCACAAAATATGAGTTTACTTCAGTTGTCCTTGAAGTTGAGGGAGTGGCTCTGACTCATACTGAGCAGCTGCTCCCTTCCCCCACTTTATTTTATGACCTCTGATTATACTTCTGCTCGCCCCTTGTCTTTCCACACAAAGAGGTAAAATTATTTCATTCCTTCCCAGTAAGAAATGTGTTCTATTAAAATTTTTTATAATTGTTCTTCTAAGTCTTTTCTAAGTCTGCTACAGCCTTGTCAAGGCACAGAAGCCAAAATTGCCTGCAGCAGTACAGGTGCAAAAGTTTTACATAAGCAACAGTTTATTAAAGCACTTGGCAAAAAAAATTAAACTAAGAGAAAAACAAAACCCAAATGTATCAAAACCACAGAGAAATGCCACCTCATACCCATTAGGATGACTACCAGAGAACAGATAAAAGAAATAAAAATCACAAGTGTTGATGAGGATGTGGAAGAAATTTTTGTACTTGTATACAGCTGGAAGGAATCAATAACATTGTAGTTGCTATGGAGAACAGCAAGGTGATGCCCCAAGAAATTAAAAATGAATTTATCATAGGTTCTGGAAATTCCATTTCTGAGAAGAATTTTCCTTTGCAAAAGAATTGGAAGCAGGATCTTGAAGAGATAATATTGTATTTATACACTCATGTTCTTAGCAGCATTGTTTACAACAGCCAAAATGAGAAAATGGTTCAAATTTTCAACCATAATTGAATGAATAAAAAATGTGGTATGCATTACCCTCACGGAAAGGAATATTATTCAGCCCAAGTAATGTCTGTAAAAACAAGGATGGAAGGGGTAGGGGAGATAGCTCCATGACACAAGCGCCTGCTTGGCAAGTGCAAGTTCATCAGTTTGAACCCCGGTCCTGCAACAACAACAACAACAAAAAAAAAAAAAAAAAAAGAGGGTGGAATCATGAAGCTATTATGCTACCTTGCTACATGACAGTCACAAAAACACAAATATTATAAGATTCCACCTAAACAAGGGACGTAGATTAGTAGAGTTCATAGAAACACAGAGCAGAATAGGGTTCCCAGGATTGAGGTTTTGGTGAGGGCAAGTGGAGTTATTTTTCAATGGGCACAGAACTTTAGTCTTGTATGATCCAAAGAATGCTGGCGCTGGGCATGGTATTGCAAGTGTGTAACCCCAGCACTGTGAGCAGGAGGTAAAGCAGGAGGACTGCAAAAGTTCAAAGCCAGCTTGGGCTACATAGAAGGATCTTGTCCCCAACCAAAAACAATTCTGGGCCTTGTTTATATAGCTATGTGTGTATACTCAGCACTACACTGGGGAGCTATGCACTTAAAAAGTTAATATGGTAAGAAACAAAAAACCCCCACAAAATCTAGAGCAGTAAGTTTTCAGAAGGATTACGAGCAAATTACAGAATGGGGGCAAAGAACCTGATCAAGTGGTAGCCGCTCCTACAGCACCGCACTTCTGCTGAGATCTCTGAGCGGCTGACCCATGCACCACTTGGTTCATAGTCATCCTCTTATGCCTCTGAGGAAGTAAAGGCCACCTGAGGCTTCCCTTCTGTCACTGCCAGACCCTGGAGCTATATGATGCACGTGCAGATTGTTTCCAATAAGGCTCACCAAATGTTTGCTGATGGACTAATGGGCTGAATGCCAAAAGGTTAAATGCGCACTATGGAGACAGACCTTAGCTGACATAGGTCCTTGAGGCACCATTTATTAGCACAAACTAACTGACTTCATTAAGCCTCAGTGCTCTTGGGCACAAATATTGAGGAAAATAATAGGGGCAGTTTCGTAGAGTTATCTGGAAGATTTGTTCTCTGACTAGAAAACCAAGGAAGGAAGAAAAGGCAGGCAGGAAGGAAAGGTGTAGCGAACTCCTGGCTTGAGTGAGCCTGGGTAGCACCCTTCACCACTGCACTTATACATACTCACTCGACTCCAGGGCCTGGCAATTACTCAGCACATATTTATGAGTGGGCTACAGCACAAGGGTGAAAATCATCATTTTGTTAAAAATACTTTTCACCAATAATTTCTCAATCTACTTTTAAAGATTATGCTTGTTTATTGATGAAGTGGTTCACAATGCATATGGATACCTGTGCTCACTTGTGGGAATTGTTCGGTTTTTCAGGCCCCTGGGAATCTCTCCCAAGTATCTGGAGCACAATCAAAACATGGAGATTGCAAGATGAGGAGAATAGACTCCTGCACTATAGTGGTTTGCAGTTAGGTGGAAAGGACAGGAGTGGGAGGGGACAGTGGAATGAGGGCCTGGCTGGGGGTGGGACATGCAGGAGCACTAAGGAAAATGTCCTGCTGGAGAGGGGGTGGTATCCTGAGGGAGCAGCAAACTCACAAGTTCAGGGAAGCCTGAACTGGGGCATGAAGGACAGATGGGGTGGAAAAGGCAGAGGGGACAAGATATACCAGCGTGTGGGGCAGAGGTGAAGGAGATGGAGTGCTGGCTGTCTCCAGCAAAGTGGAAGTCACTTCTATAAAGAGGGAAGTGGGGTGGGGGAAGCAGCGCTGGAGATCAGCCAGCACTGAGCTCTTCACCTTCGAGCAGAGAGGCTCACCAAGGGTGACAGCCAGAGTGATCAGATGTGCAAAAGACACCTGTCCAAATGGAGCAAGGAGCAGGTGGGGGAAAGCCTGCTGGGCACACAGGGTGGGCCACCCAGTTAGGGGAAATCAGGGGGCAAGAGAAGGGAAAGGAAGGAGGCCCTACAGATCTCAGCAGACGTGAGGTTGCCAAGCACTCCGGAGCTGCATGTGCAAGACCTTCCATTTTGGTTGAAAAAACTCAGTGCCTGCATATATTTTTTTTTCCTTTTTTTTTTTTATGAACAGAGCAGATTCTGTGAATCACTTTCAACAGTAATGACTCCTGCTGGCTTTCTGTGCACTTGCTTTGTCTCAACTCTAGGAGTTAGCTTTGGTGTAATTCCATGGCTTGGTTTCAAACTGGAAATCAAAGCATACTGTCATGCTGGTCAAGCTTAGCATACAAGGTTTTGTCATCAAGAACCTGAGCACAGGAGCTCTGTGAAGAAGCCTAAGGGCCAGCAAGTACCTGTTTAAGCAAGTGCAGTGGCCACGGCTCGATCCCTGGCAACACATGCCTGTGCTGGCCCTGCCCCCAGGCTTGCTGAGCTGGCCACTGAGTCCTGGCATGGTGGTGCCTGCCTACAATCCCAGCTGCTTAGAAGGTGGCCTGAGGTGAGTTTGGGCAACTTAGGAGGCCTTGTGTCAAAGAAAAATAAAAAAGGTTCAGGGATGTATCCATATCCACCGGGATCTACTTCATCAGCAAACAGCACTGTCTTTAAAAGTAGACTGAAGAATTATTGGGGAAAAGTATTTTTAGCAAAATTCTGATTTCTTTTTTCTTTTTGGTACCAAGAATTGAACTCAGGACCTTGCACTTAACGAGGCAGGTGTTTATACCACTGAGCTACATCCCTGGCCCCAAAATTCTAATTTCTAATTTAAAAAGGTACAGTGTTACACAGTGCTTGCCTAGCATGGGTTCAGTCCTCAGCAACAAACAAAAGAAAGAGGAGGAGGAGGAGGAGGGGGAGGTGGACGAAAAGCGGAGAAGATGCGAGACCCTCAGGAGGTAAGTTAGCACCACTAGACCTGGGCATGCTTTCTGAATGCTCTAGAATTATGCCAGGTGAGCTAATTCTGAAAGTACCAACTCTAAGGTAAGGATAGGTGAATTACTACCAAGCGCATGCAGAAGCCCAGCTTTCAACCACCTAACAGTTTTCATAACAAACCACAAACAAATGAGTCATTCTACAAATAACAGTCATTAGAAGTTTCTTTAGTATCAGTCTACTTTGATATGTAGTGCATAGAATGTCACATTTTTCTATGCTTTGAAATAACTTTGGCCTAATGTTTTACCAGCTTCTTGACCCAGTTTCTAGGGTGCCCAGGACCACCTTCTTGACCTCGGTGGTCTTCAGGATTTTTCTCATCGTCCTTCCTTGCCCTCTCCTTGGCCCTCCTCAGACTATTTGGAAAGCCTCACCTCAGGAAGGCAATGCTGAAACACACACTAATGGCTTTTGATCCATACACAGTCACTGGCACACTAGACTGTTGGTGACAGGACCACATGTAAGGACAAACTCCAAGTGCCTGCTGTGTGCCCCCGACAGGGCTAAGGTTCTAAAACTCATCGGAACAAAGAGCCCAACAAGGGAAAAATGCAGCGCCTCACCCAGCTCCACGTCTTGGTCATCGGTGAGCACAAGAATGATGTTGGGGCGGATGTTTTTTCGTTCCTGCTGTGTCCGTCCTCGGAACCTCGAGGACCTGACAGTTGAACACAGGGCCCCCAGCAGCTCTGCACCTAGGACAGCCAACGCTAGCGCGAAGCAAGAATACTTCATTGTACTGGGTCCAGTGTTGTAAAACTGACCAGATGTCTGTCTCCCGAGTTCTGGCGGTCTGGACAATCAAGAGAAAAAGCAAGAGGGAAAAACAAAAATGAAATCCAAACCCCGGACACAGCTGCACAAAAAAGGCTGCAAAGAAGTCAGACTTGGCACATCCCCTGGCAGAGAGTGGGCTGTAAGTCAGAAGCAGCAAACCCTCACCAGCGCTGTGTAGTTTTTTAAGCACTTGATTATTTTGCAAATTCACTTTTCTCCTTTATTCTCAGTCCAACCTTTCCTATTTCAATTCAAAGCCAAAGTATAATTTGCAGCACAGAGCTCAAACGTAAAAGCTTTCTGACAAGAGCTAATACCTTGAATTAGGTATCCTGGTTGAATAATCAATTTCTAGAGTCGGAGGTATTCAGAACAGCTGCAGATGGAATCCTAGAAGGGGGAGGAAAAAATACAAAAGCAACATCAGTTTAGGGGTTTGAAGCAGAATTTTGGTCTGATGTAGTCTCTTGAAACAGCCTTCAGGTGGGTACATATTTTATGTATTTTTTCTTCTGTTCTCCAAAAGGAACAGAAGGAACCATGCAGAACAGCTAGAAAATGACTTAAATAGTGTCTTTATTTCATAATCAGCTCTGTAAAATAATGCCAGCACATTCATCCCTTTCACACTTGCATAGTACTTTAAACATTCCCAGCAAAACTCATCCTGGACAGCGGGAGCCAGCTGTGTCAGGAAAATCGGTGTGTTTGTGTGCAGGATGCAAGCGGGGGCGGTCAACTCACCTGCTTAGGACACTGAATGCCTGCCGGGCAGCGCGATGCACAAAGCTGTCGCTTGCTATCTGCGTTATGTCACTCATTGCCCACCAGGGTCTGTTCTGCTCACAGAGACTTCATAGTGAGTGACTGAGAGAATAGCCTTCTCCAGCGCCCCAGAAGCTCCTAAGTGTCTCCCACCAATCACAGGGAAAAGAACAGGTGCTTCGCGCAGGGGAGGCTGCTCCTTCCGTGCAGCCTGTTTCCTGAGCTCCTGTGCTGGCACCCACCCAGGCAGTCACTGGGCTGCCTGCTCTCCAGACCCCTAGCGCCATAACCCTTGGGTTTCACTTTTCTGCAGCAGATCCAAACCTGCAGGGTGAGACGCCTCATGGCTGTGAAAGTAAACAGATGAGATCCAGAGGGAAGGGTTGAAAAATCTTTGCAAAGCTGCATGAAAGAGACTTTGAAAAGGTTGGAAAAACGTCCCTCACTTTGGCATGCTAATCTGTGGGTAGCTTTGCTCTTGGACTTCTGAGTGACAGGAGGTGGCTCATTTAAAAAGAAAAATCTTCCTCTGATAATGTCATGAGGAACCCTCTTTACAGCAACTTAAGCTCTTAGAAAATTAATTAGAGAGCAGCCTTTGCCAATGGCCCTTCTGTCCCCACACACCTGATGATGTGTACTTTGATCTGTAACAATAAATTGGCACCTGATCAATAAGCATAGCTAGTTAAATACAGACCTCCCCCAGCAGGAGGACAGGGCTCCATCAGTCACTCCACACTCTAAATTCTGGAGGGGACCTGGGGCACTGAGGAAAGAAAGAATGTGTATTGTTTATCTCTGCCATACACATCACTTGGCTTTATACAAACACACACACACACACACACACACACACACACACACATACACACACACCCCTATCATTTTAAAACTATGAGATGTTTTGTAAACAGTTCTAATGCTTTTCACTCTGTAGCCTATAATTACACTCTGTGTGTGTGTGTGTGTGTGTGTGTGTGTGTGTGTGTGTGTGTGTAGAAAGACAGAGACAGAGAGAGAGGAGAGAGGGAGAGAAGGAAGGAGGGGGAGAAAAAAAGAGAGAGAACAAGAAAAAAGATTCAAAATGAAAATCTTGAATCTGCAGCAAGACAGCCCTGGGTAGCTACATTATCTGTAAAGCAGAAACAAAGCCAGTTCCAGAGGGTCCTGTGCTCTGGTTAGTCAATTTGTCTGATTAGGAGTGTTTTCCTCAATAACTCAGGGTTACTCGGGTGACTGTTGGGCACGCTGAATACCAGAGGCCTGCAATCACTCTGGGCTGACGGTTCGGCTCCTGTGCATTTGTTTTGGATCAGGAGAAACCTGATGTGAGCACGAAGACAGGAAAATGAAATGAATGTCAGACAACAGCTTGCTCCCACGAAGAGCAGGGCAGGCTTGCCAGTTAAATGTAGAGATTTCACACGGTGCTGGTCCCCTAAGCAGCGTCGTGCTCACCTCTGGAAGGGGGTGGGGAGGCAGCGAGTGGGGTTGTCTTGCACCCACTCTGGGGAGCAAGCTGCCTCTCTGGACAGGGGCCTCCGGGAGAGGATAGCTCACTGCACCTGACAGACAGGGGCACTTGAGTTTAAATAATCAGCCACACACGAAATGAGAAGTTCTTGACAATTAAAATGCCGGCAGAATTCCCTGGAACTCAGTCAAGATTCTTAGTCAGTCTTTGTCTTATTTCCTTTACTTCTTCCTTTAGGGAAAAGCAAAAGAGCCTTAATGGCACCTTGTATAAACTATATAAAAAGCATTTCCTAATAAAGAAAAGGGAAGACAAAATCAATGCCGCCTTTACCTATTCAGTGACTTTTGCTCTGGTGAACCAAAAGTGCAGAGGACACTGTGGTGTTTGTTATTATCACAATGTATTTATTTTATTAAATTATTTTAATTTTTCATGGACAGATGATAATTGTACAAACTTTTCTGACACGATGTAATGTTCACCATAACTGCATGTTGTGAAGTTGTATCAAGGTCATTGACACACCCCTCGGCTTACCTGTTTATTCTGTGCTAAGAACATTTAAATCTACTCTTTAATGACTTTGAAACACACGATTAACAAACTGGTTACCTCGTGTGAAACAGATCCCGAAAGGCCATTCATTCCGCCAGCATATTGCTCTGTGCCTCTGGTTTATTAGCAACGCCAGGAATCTGTTTGTAAAGGCGTACACACTGAACAATAGAGAAAGCCCAAAGTTTCAGCAATGTCTGGCGAATGGCCTGCCCACCCTCTGCCGACGCCCTTCCTGGGGTGTGCCGAGTACCTCTTGGGAGCCACTACACGCAATGTGAGGAAGCAGGTCTGCAGCACGGTGCTTCCCAGCAAGGGTCCAAACCCTCACCCCTCGGCACAGTCCCCAGCATAGTGGTGTGGTGGGCTCACTAGGCATGGACAGATCTTTATTCAGAGATGACCTTTTAGAATCTGTCATCCCCTCTCCGCTTCCAGTTCCAGAAGGAAAAGAAGTAGAGAACAGGGAGAGGGCAGCTAACAATGCAACTTGACAGAGAAGACAAGGGTGTGATGCTTGAATTGGACACTTTGTGGAGGACAGGTGTCCTTTGAGACTAACAGTTTGTCTTAGGAACAGGAGGAAATGGGAGAGACGTAGAAAAAGAGAGATTTTTCTCACTCATGGAAAGTAAGCTGGAGGAATGGTGTTGCGTTCACATGTTGGGACCAGAATGCAAGTTGTCTTTTCTCCAAGCTATAGAATGAAAACTTGAATTGCAGTTTTGGCCAATTGGCAGGGAACGTCTACAGGATGCTCTCTAAAACAGTCAACGCAAGCAGTACATGTGGCATGCTGTGTTTCAAGTCACACACAAAAGAAAAGCCGGGAAGGCTTAGTTCACACAGACTACGCTGGCAGTGAGGCAGATTTCAGAAGCCTCCCTTGCTGCAGGAATGGGGTGCTTGGCCTTCGCCATGTCCCTTTTATGGACAGTCAGTTCTGAGGCCTTTTCAGGGGTTGCTGGCAGGAGCAGGGTGTACAGCTCAATGGAAGGCAGGCCCGAGGCCCTGGGTTCAATCCTTAGCGTTACAAAATGAAATAAAACTAAATTAAGAAAGACACAATGGCCAAATGTGCTGACAGATTCCTGCTCCTCTTGTCCCCAGATAAGATTTTCACTTTTGAGGGGACCCTGAGATACTTGTCGAGGGTCCATGCAGTCAGAATTATTTTTGATAGGAATACTGACACACGATTTCTTTTCTACTTGGTCAATATTGCAGCTCCTAAGAAGAGCACTGGGTGGGCAAACTACCTTCGTATTAGTATGAATAAATTAAGCTTCATATACAATTAACAAGTATGCTGACATCACTTACAGTGATCAGGGAAAGGACAGATTTTATTAAATCTTGATCTTCAGTACAAACTTCTTTTGCACATTTTGTTTGAGAAAACAGGTGATGCTCAGAAAGCCCCTTGCTGCCCAAGAAATAAATTGGGTTTCTTTTGGAAAAGCACTTCTACGTCTGAGCCCCAGGCTCATGGCTTCAGGAAGCACTCTTATTACTTGAATAATTATTTTTACTTAAATAATTACATGGACTCAGACAGCTAGCAAATATTTTCTTAACAATGAATAAAGCAAGCCTATTAAAAAAGACCAACCAACAAACAAACAAACCCTGACAGTATTTATTACTCAAGATAGAAGTCTAGCTTTTGGCTTTCAAGCCCAAATAGCAAGGTTAAAACATGCATATCCATTACAGTGTCCTTGGCAGTTTCCTGAAAGTTAAACCTTTCTCTGGTGATGCCTGCAGTGCTAGTCATAAAGGGCATTATTTAATATTGCAAGATAAAAATGTGTCAAACTTTATAATACTTGAATAATTCAGTAAGGCAGCATTTTCTTATGACTATAATACTACAGCATCACACATGAGGGCTGATGAGATAGTTCAGCAGTCTAAAGGCCTGTCTGGCAAGCGCAAGGACCCAAGTTCGATTCCTAGGACTGAATGCTGTGCCTGCCCCGGAACTCCAGGTGTGCTGTGTTAGCTACCAACTCTGAGTGTGGTAGTGCACACCTGTAATCCCAGCTGAAACAGGAGGATTGCTATCAGACTGAGCTGTGCAGTGAGACCCTGTACCAAATGAATTAATGACCTAAATTTTTTTTAAAAGCGCATATGAATAAAATATATTCCAAGTGTTAGATGACCACTGGATTTTAATATAATATTAAGAGTTATGCTTTCAGATTTCTTACTGTAACTAACCTTAAAGGAATTACCATGAGGATAGCCAATATTTTGGCCCTAGCCCTTCAAGGTCAATAAGGACTTAGGACATAAGAGAACCTGTGCTGTAATATCCTATAACTCAGAGGTGTCCCAAATTTTCTGGTCAAGGAGATTATGGGACCTCAGAGGAAAGGGCTAAATGAACTATAGTGCATCTAAGGGGACTCACCCAGAGAAAAACATTCTCTCAGGCTTTCACAGAAAGTAAACTGGCCAAGCAATGGCCGTGACTCGTCCCAAAGGCTAACACTAACAACAGTTCTACAAAGTACTGTATATGGTGCCATACTTAATCCTGAGGGGATTTGACCCTGGAAGATACAAAAAAAAAAAAAAAAAAAAAAAA
>PVJA010029038.1:0-27047 GCA_004027025.1 Myocastor coypus | reverse complement strand
ATTCTAATAACTTTCCATACAATGTGATATAAGCAGTTACACAATTTTGACACAGATATTTGGAAATTCAAGGAAATACAAAATTGTAGCCTGTCAAGAATATGGTTTTTGGCCCAGTCTCTTATTTTCAAGTACTACTCTTGAGAGAATGACAGTAACTGAGTTTATACCAGGAGCAGTACATATCAAAAAGACAAGAAGACAAAGCAGAAAACATATCAATAGCAAAACCATACACTTATGTACACAGGATGAGTCAGATATTGGTCTCAAGAACCTTCAAAAGGTTCAGCATATTGACTATAGCACAGTGTAACGCTAAAACTATGTTTGGAATACATGTCACTCTTGTCTTTTTAACAGCGCTTCTTTTTGGATGCCCACATTGCAGATCTCTGTGCTTAGCTCATTCCTACTTTGTAGGGAACCATAGGCAGACTGCATACAGACCTACCACTTTGCTTCAAAGTCTGCTCCTCCCTGCCTCGGATCTACCGATTTGCATTGCAAATAGCCAAACCACTGTAGTTGGGCATCTCCCTACCCATCTCTGATCTATCAGTTAACGGGAGGAGGGCAAAGGCCAACTAAAGTGGAGGCAAACTGTCTTCTTTCTGGGAATCTCATCCTAGTGGTCCTCCGCAGTGCAAACTAATTATTCAATCACTGTCTGCTCCACTAAATTAGAATAATCCTAGACTTATTACAGTCAAACATAATATGAAAAAATCATCTAGAATGTGTATAAGTGGAGCATTTAAAAGTTGATCTACAAAGTACCTATTGTATTAAAATCATTTAAAAAGTTTACTGTCATGGAGGGCCAGCCAAATAGCTCAGCAGATTAAAGCACCTGCAAGTAGGTGCAGGGACCAAGGATTGGATCCCTGGCCTGATGTGCTGGTCCCACCCCTGGGGTATGCTGAGGTACTTGAGACTGAGTGTGGCAACGCACACCTGTAATCCCAGCTCTTGGAAGGCTGTAAACAGGTGGATCATTACAAGTCTGGTCTGGCAGTGAGACCCTGAACACCCTGGTAATATATGCTTGGTGGATTTTCTAATTAAGTTTATCATATTACATCTATTTACTGTGTTTTGAAGGAAAAATTAGAATGAGTTCTACTAGTTTCATGGTATACATTTTCATGTATGATTTACTAATTGTATATTACTTTTATCTTTTAGAAATTTAACGTTAGCATACCATTTATATTTATAAAAATGGGCAAGATGATAGAGATTTTTATTTATTTATTTATTTATTTATTTATTTATTAGGGTTTTTTTGTGCATGTGTATTTGTGTAGGGTCTCCCTACATAGCTCGAACTCTTAGTGATCTTCCTGCTTTCGGCCTCTCCAGATCTGGGATAACAGGTGCACACCAGTATTTCTAGACTCAGTCACAAGCTCCGGCTAGGCTGGGGCCAGCATGACATGTGGTGCCAGGGATCAAGCCCCAGCCTTAATGCTTGCCTACACAGGTGGTTAGTCTGCTGGCTCACAAAAGTTTTTCTTCTAACACAAGATTTCCTTTGTAAGTGTTGCATATTAGGAAGAACTATTTGTCCACTATTGAAATAATACATGATTTTTAAGGGTGCTCCTTAATTTGCTTAGTGGGGTTTCCTTCAATTATACTTAGTAAAATTTATTTTGGTATCCTAACTAGGATTCAATGTTATACACTTTTATCATTTTCCTCAGGTTCCTTTGAGCAGAAACTCTTTATAGATGTTCCTTATTTTTGATGGTATCAGTTTATGTGTTTCTCATTTTTTACATTGGTCATCAACATGTTTCCTCTGACGTTCTTCTAGGGTTTCAGTTCTTGATAATGTTCCTCTGCATAATTTTGTCATAGTAGCCTAGTGTTACCCCACTCTCAAGTTAGTCTTTCCCTTTCCATATTGATATTAGAGGCCAAGATCTGCATACAGTGAGGTAAACTTGTTGGTCATTCTAATCTATCTGTTATTTTATATTATTTTATTTTATCTTAGAATCATTCATTGAAATATTGTTCTTTAATACTGAAGTTTTCTTCAACATCCTGAAAACAGTTAAAGTTAGTTAATATAGGTGTGGATATAATCAACACTATGGTTTTGAATATGTTAAATTCCTATTAATTTGAAGTCATAAATCTACTTTTCTTTAAACCGAAGGATATTTGAATTTATAGATAATGACAAGCAACAAACATGTTACTAACTGTATATTTTCTTTTTTATAAATGCAGAGCTTTATTTGCAAGAGACGTTTAAGCCTTTAAGTAAATATACCTCCAAATTCAAGATAAACCTGTAGATTTCTTTTTGTGATGGAAAACATTCATTCTGATGTCTGCTTTATGACTATAACAGCTAAATAAACACAACTAGACCAACAAACATGTTCTTCAGTCCAGGGAAAGTCAACCTTCCTAATTCCATAACTTCAATTCCATAACTTTAGGGATATTTATAATTACAGCCATTCTTAGTCCCAGGGATTAAGATAGAAACTGGTTACCTTAAGTGTTTTGAAAATCCAGACCTGATAAATTGTCTAAGCATTATTAGTACAAATCTTTCTTCCCATTAAAGTAAATAGCTGTATATCTATCCATATATATATATATATATATATATATATATATATATATATATATATATATTTTCTCACTACAGAATGTTCCATCAATTGCATCTCCCTTGTTTTGTTTTGTTTTATTGTGTCAGAGATGGTGTTCCATTGCCATTCAAATTTTGTAGGTGTGTGAATAACCCAATATAGTCCAATAGTCCATAATATTGGTGGATTATCAGCAAAACAGACCGTGTCAGAAGTTGTTGACTTGAGCCTTTTACAGCTGACCATATTAATATAGCTTTACTCATTATATCCATGGTTATACTTTTATGCTGGAAAGTTATAATAAAGATTAAGCAAGGCCTACATAACTAAAAATGTAACTTTTGTGTCTGACAATATCAGTCAGGTCCCCTTAAGATTTACCCTGAAGCCATGTACAGTGTTTTGTAGATCTTTTGTTAATGTCAGCTTAATAGTGTTCAGATAAGATATCGTGTCTGAATCTTGTGCTGTGAATAATGAGTACAAAGATAACAATAGGCAATGTATTAATTATTGTAACTGTCCTAATAATCTGATTTGAAACTGTCTTATTGCTATTTATTTCTCACTAAAATTATTATAAATAAACAAATAAATAAATAAATAAATAAATAAATAAATAAATAAGAAAATCTAGGCCTGGAGTAATCAAACCTGCTCTCCCATCACTGCATAGGGTAAGGCAAGAAGATCCCCTCTGAGTAGAGGACCGGCACAAACTGCTTAGCCAGACTCTTCTTAAAACAAAACAAAACAAAACAAAACAAGTAGTTACCCAGTTCCAGATTCCCCTAGTCCTCCATTCTAGCTGGTAGAACCCTCACTGACCTTGAAGGGCTAGGGCCAAAATATTGGCTATCCTTGTGATCCTTCTTTTTCTCTCATTTTTGGTTTAGAAACTTAATGTTGGTTACAATAGCATTATAGTACTATGACTATAAATCAGGTAATATAAATCTTCCAGTTATTACTATTACATTCTTTGTTGTAGTGGTTATTTTTTTCTCATTATTTCAATTAAGACTGTATTAAATACCGGGACATTATTTCAAAGTTGTTGATATTTTTTAACTCATATTTCAGTCTTCTATGTAGCTGAAAATTTCTCTCATCTTATCTTTAAATTCTCTGGTTTTTCAATGAAGGCATTATTCATTTTTGATACTACAATATTGATATCCAGTATTTAATTTTTGTCTTAGAGTTTGCACATCTCTAATCATACACTGTGCATATCTGATCGTATACATTATCAGCTTATTCCATTAAAGTTCATAATGTGTTGTTAAATAGCATTGCATCTATATGATTTCAATTTTTTACCATAACAATATTAGCTTCAGTCTGTGTACTCATTGTTCTTTGTTTCTTTTTACATGATTTGTAAAGCCTTTTTTAAGAGTTTATGAGAACATATCTATTATGAAACATATTTAAAATTTATTGTAACTGTAGGTATTAGAGGCACAACTTTTCTCGTTCTTTTATTTCAGTTCTTGTCATTGAGCATTATCTGTATGTCAAAACTCTAAAAGTTTGTGTATTTTTTTGATGTACTCTACTGCTGTTACACTAGGAATTTATACTGTGAAAAGATGATATGAGACAGAAATGAGTTCTATAATCTTGGGATTGTGCCTAAGTCTTTAGAGGACAAGCATCGCAGGAGACTGTCCTCTATGGTTTCCTATCCTTGCGTTCTCCTGTCTTCCCCCTTTTTTGTCAGGCTACAGCTTCCCTCATTTATTTTGTTGAATTCTTGTTGTATTTTTCTCCACAATCACAATGACAGGAAGAACAAAACTAGGCTGCTGCTTGGCCAAATTTCGTTTCTCCAAATAAGGTTTCAGAATTTCCCTTCGGGAATCCTTCACTAGAAAAAAAGGTATCTGAAGGAACATGATGATTATTTTATGCTTCCCTGTTTAAGAACTCTAATGGAATTTTCCTTAGATCCTCATCCTGAGCATTGCTTGAAATTTCAGGATGGAAAACTGAAAATATCAGAGCTTCTGCATGACTGCAGACTTCAAGAGTTTCTCATCAGAGTTGGGTCCCCAGCAAATTGTGAACATCACCCTGTAATAAAGATTTGTGACAGTCATGCGCTATGGCAGTTTTACGTAATGTAATTAGAACTGCCATACAGTGTCTCCCAAGATGCACGAGCATCCTCACATTGCACAAAACTTCATTTTTCTAAAAGATCTTTAAAAATTTAAAAGAATTCAGGCTTTCTTCTAAAGCTGGCAATACTGACTCCCAATATTTTTATGTCAGAACTTTCAGTCTGCTTTATTGCTATCATTTGTAATTGTCTTTTAAAGATCACTATTATGTAACTCAAATTTTACTTTCCTAATTGCTATTCTACTACTAAGAAAATGAGTATACTTATATTCTTATACTTTTTATAGTATATATGTGCAATTAGAATAGTTTAATAGGATTTCACTCAGCATTTATCTGTTGCCAACAATAAGATATAAACTTCAGTGTACAATCATTACCTTTACTTCCTTTTGTAGTTCCTCTTTAGCTGTTTTAGTACCAAGTTTTGATGCTTTAGTACCATTCTCTATATAATTCTCATTGGAGATGAAGAATGATTCATATAATCATGCATATGATATGTTTTGGATGCTAATCCTTGTTTTTCCTCATGTTTTCTGCTTTCTTTTTCTTATTACTCAGTTAGCAATTTATTTATTTCATTAGTTGTCCTAGGAAATTTCTTTTAAATTGTAATAATTAATAACAAAAATTGTATTTTTCCTATAAAATGGCCATTTGTCTCATAAGCAAGATTTTAAGTCAAAACTATTCATTACATATTTTGCATATCACTAAATAATCTATTATTTTATTTGAATGCTATATTGGCTGGATGAAACTTTACATTACAAAAGAATATTTTAAAGCCAGCCATGCACTTATTTCTAACCCAAATCTTTATGTATGATTACCAGAGCAAATCTTACCTGACTTAATTCTTAGCTGAACTGTGATTTCCTAGACTCTGAAAAAGGCACTATTCCTCTGGTCTGGAGAAAAAAGTGAAGGTAAGTATCTTTTGTATTCATATTGCCCATTCTGTTACCCTACTATTCTGATCTAAGTCTATTATAGCAATTTTTGTGATACTGTTCTATGCATCTGTATTCTTATTTTCTAAATGAATCTACTGGCAGGTATTTTAAACAGTAAGAGAAACTCTATTAACCATTATAACTTGAAGAATCTATTGACACTTGCATTGATAATTTTCTTAATAATAAAAAGAAAATTTATTTTCTTATCAGATATCCTTTTGTTTCATAAGAACTACCTTAAGCTAAGAAAAAAAAGAAACTGATGCAAAGATTCCGAAGTAGAATGCAAAGCATCAAAAATACCCTAACATTTTTTCAGACTGTTAGTTTCGAATGTACTTAACTGGTAGTATTACCTTGGACAGAAAAGCATTACTTCATGAAGGAAGCCTTAAAATTTATATCATTTAGAGAAAATTGTGACTATTATTCCCAAAACAATCAAACACTATTAAATTTTTCTCCTATTGTATCATAGAATTCATTGATGTGAACTTGTTCTTATTTGGATGATAGTAAATCAGAAAAGGTCAAGATGTCAAGATTCAGTTAAACGATACGGCAACACAGAAATATTTTTGGAAGAAATATATACCTTCTGAAACAATTTATCTCATAAAAGGCTTAAAAGAATATTCTTTTTCATTGACAAGTTTACTTAATATGACATAACTTTTTTGAAAGCAAGTATCAATTTACTATATAAAGAATCCTATTGTTCATTTTTGAAGTGCAAATAATGTCAACTTTAGGTGGATAATGTTCACGGTTTCTAGTGGTGTCTCACTGTAATATATATTTCCCTGTACTTCACATTACTATCATGAATTTTGGCTTCCCTTTTCCCTGTCCATTCCCGTATTCTCATTCTGTGTGATTACACTGATGTACATGTAGTTTCTTCTTCATAAATTCAATATGCTTACAGATATCTCAAACTTTCTTCATATATTAGATGCTTCATACACTATTTTGACATTTGTTTACTTAAATGAGAAAACCTATTGCTTTCCATCAATTTTCCATTGCAGGTTATGCTCTTGAGTCTGGGGAAATGTCATATATCATAAACCCTAGATGAGGGAGCCTCAGCCAGATGTAATTTGCTACAGAAATGTATATGCCAGTCCATTTTGCAAAAAGAAAGCAACTCAAGTCAGAAAGCCTGTGATCAACATGCCACTTAGAATATGTAAATACTACAGTTTTCACCATGCAACATTTTGGATGTTAATATTTATTCTCTTTCCAGGTATTTTTAGGGAAAGTATTCATGATTTCAAAATATTACTATGACATTAATTTGTATCTATTTCTATTTCTTCAGAATATTCAAAATATTGAAAAAGGAAGTGAAATATGGGTATCATTATCATTATCATTATTCAATGATTATGGAACACATAGTAAAACAATACATGATTCAATAATTCAAGGTCTGAGCCAGCTTGCAATAAGTTGAGACAGGTAAAAATCTGGGGGTTTTTTGTTATTATTTTTGTTGTTTTAGCACAATTGACATATTCAGATACTCTGATTGGCTTGATATACATAATAAATCAAATAAAGCAAATTTCATGGCAATTGGCTCTCAATATCAAATATGGCTGGCACACTAGAACACTAGACACTAGAACACTAGAACTTCACTAGCTTCGAAGAGAAATTTTGACTTTTATGTTCCTCTCAGTACCAAAAACTTTAGATAGGAAACATAAATGAGTTATTTGGAAAGTGGTAATACTGCATTTTGTAGAACTCAACACACACTCTCTAAAACTAGTCTGACTTTCATTCATTTATTTATTATGTTGCAACAGCCTTTGTAGGCTAATTCATACAACAATTTATCAATTAAAATATGAGATCCAATAATTTTCAGTAAATTCATTGGGTCATTCACCTAACTCCAGAGTAAATTTTATATTTTTAATCATTTGTAAAGAAACTCCATAAACTATGTTAATTGCATCTTTATTCTTACACAAAAAACGTTAATCTACTATCCATACAGATTTCTCATTTTTATATCAATGGGATCCTATAAATATGTAGACTTTTTGACTGATCTCTCTTCCTCTCCTCTCTCTGTCTCTGTTTCTGCCCCTCCCCTGTACTCCATGGTATTCAACCTAGTGTCTTCCCACCAAGCTATATGTCTTATCCTGTTGTATATTCCAATTTTAACTTATTCATTTTTTATAAAACATGCCTAAAAGTAGAAATTAACATGACTGCTACAGAAGTGGAATTCTTCAATTAGATCCTGTTATCACTACTCCTAAGAAAATAATTACATCAATTTAAGATATGTTTTTAAGTACCTTAGAGAATTAATTTATGGGACTTTAAACTGGTTTAGAAGAGACTATCTGCTAAGATTTTCCTAGTGAATCAAAACACATATGTTGCAATTTGATTTCCTATAATGGCTTTTTTACTTCAATAATTTATTGTAGCATTTCTAGCAGATTAAAGTCATAGTGTACACAGGTACCTGACACATTTAACAATGGATACAGAAACATAATTTACTCGTTACATAAAATAATTTTTATAATCTTTAATTTAGTATAATCTCTAAAATAGTTTAAAAGCAAGTGTTAGCCGGGCGTAGTGGTGCACGCCTGTAATCCCAGCACTCGGGAGGCTGAGGCAGGAGGATCGGTGCGAGTCTGAGACCAGCATGGGCTACGAAAGTGAGCTCAAGGCCAGCCTGAACTGCACAGCGAGACCCTGTCTCAAAAAGACATAAATAAATAAGTAAATAAAGATAAAAGCAAGTGTTTTAATTTGTTCTACATACATTTGTTGAGTCCTCTCATGTGCCAGGTGCTGTTACAGACACACAGGATACATAGAATAGGTGAAAGTGGTATAAAACCTGCCCTTGGGAAGGTTACAGTGGAGTGAATCATGTCCATCACATACAGTTTTCTAGTCTGGAATAATAACTGTTCTCATGGCAAAAATATAACTTTTATGCATTTTCTAGCAACTATCATTCATCTTTTATATGCTTACATGAGGAAACCATATTTTCAGTCTATCTGCTAACGCAATACAGTTAGAATAAACAATAAATTGAGGGTGTTAGTGCAAATCTTTTAGGGCAGTCCCTTAGCAAACTGAGGCAGGAGGATCTTACATTTAAACCCAGCTCAAGTAGTCCAGTGACTTGCTAAAAATTTATCTCAAAATAAAAACCAAAACATGTGTGAGATATAGTTCATGCAGAGGTCCTGAGTTCATTCTTCATACTGATAAGAGAAGAACATTAGAACCTTCAGTCCTAACTCTCTGTCCATTAGCATCAATAAGTATTTTTAAAATTAAATTAAATATGTAAAATTATATTATGAAATTATAGACAACATTAATGTCATTACTCATTTCTTGACACGTACCTATTTGTGTAACTTGTTTTCCTCAGTACGTTTTGTGTGTTCTACCACAATACACTGACCTGTCCCGCCAAGACTAGGAAGATGAAAAGAAAATGATCTTGTCTTAAGGCAAGAAGGGCAATAATGCGGGGCTGGACTCAGCTGACCCTGACCTGATTTCATTACAGACTCATGTGCAGTGAAGAAAGGGCCAAAGGGCCATTAAAACCAGGCTTGTAAGCCATCTCTAAGTTGCCAGTGAATCAGAACTGGGGCGGGGGGGGGTGCACAGAACCTGTACTGTACTACGTCCAGTTCTACCATCATGATGGAAAGCAATATTGAAGAAAGTAAGGTGAGAGACAGAAACCTATCTGGAGTTGATGACCACATGATAGAGCTAGTGGCACAAGAGCAATATAGAGCCAATTTACATTTCATACCAGCTCCTTGATTCGCAAATATTTTGATTTTGTGTATAATATGAAATATAGTCACACTGCAGATAGATAGCAGAATTTAACTTTTGAAGGAGTAGGATCAAAGCATTGCCCCAGGAAACTGAGGGAAGACAAAACTCATAAAAGAGGAAATAAAAAAGAAATACAAGGCAGCCAGAGTTAAATAATAGGAAAAGTCAAAATAGTAAAACTTTATGTGACATTTATTTATAACAAACCCCAAATTCATTTGAAAGCTAAAAGCCCAGAACCATATGGACTTTCTGATCCTTCTCCTGATGATATGTATTCTGCTCCAAGTCACCTGATAACAGGGAGCTCACATTGCTCAACCTGATGTCTTGGTATCACTTGCTAATACGTCATGGAAAGGGAACAAGACCTGGATGAAAATATTAGTTTCACACACTTTTAGAATTAGATGGAATGTTTCAAAGTTTTAAAGACTAAGGCAACTAATTGTTAGCTTGTTGAAATTAATAATATTAACATTCTTGTTTTAACCAATTTATCAAAATGCACATTAAAATAGTCACTAGTAGTCAATATAATTAGAATATCTGCCTGTATGCACCATCTGTGTGCTAATATTCTTTATATCATACATTCTATTTCAATACTTTAAAAATCTTAAAACTTAATTCTGAGGAACTTGAAATGCTTTGATCAAAGATCAGTATCTTTCAATAGTTTACCAACCAATGGGCAAGTTGCATTAATGCTCTCCCAGAAATTATTACATAGGTATAATATGCACTATCAAAAAAGACTTGAATGATAGCAAAAGCCAGATCTATAAGAGTGCTCATGACTCTGACATTTAACATTAAATGAATTGAGAATGATGCAGACTTTTCAGCAGCTCAGCGTGCACATCATCTACAAGATTCAAGTTACTGCGTCTTCACCTTAGAAAAGTCTGGAAATAACTGGTATTGCTATAATAAATTATTTCCCAAGTACCTGAAGGAGTGGGAGCAGCATCTAAAAGTCATTCATTGATGAAAGTTCATGGTATATCTTCTAGCAGTATGAATCAGTGCTGTGATCTTAGGATCTAACATGTGGTTGTTTAAAATCTCATGGGCTTTTCTTACACAGCAAAAAGAGCAGCATAAAATTATATTTTAATGTTATATCTTAGTATTTACAGGCTACAAATTTAGCATTCTGAGTTTAAATTATAGTAAAATATAGAAAGATGAAGTTCTACTAAAAATGCACAAATATTACAGGTCCATATTAAAAATCGATATAAACATCCCTAAATTTTTGGGATCAAAAATAGGAAGATTTCTACATTTTTGTCTATGATGTTACTGGGAAGCTATCCCAAAACTTTCTTTGCGCGTGCCAAGTGTCTGCTTGTTTCATGAGAGTGAGATAAGATAAATTTATTCAAATCTACTAATATAAATCAACAACACATCTGAACTTCAAACTAAAGACAATGTGGATCACCTACAGACTAAAGCTTTATTTTCTTCATTGATTACTTTATTTTTATCTTCAGCTAGATTTTTTTTGTCTTTTTGAGACAGGGTCTCACTGTGCAGTTCAGGCTGCCCTTGAACTTACTTTTCTAGCCCACACTGGTCTCGAACTCCCACCGATCCTCTTGCCTCAGCCTCCCGAGTGCCGAGATTACAGGCGTGCGCCACCATGCCCGGATTAGATTTTACTTTTTTAAGTATGCAAGGCCTTACTGTCCTTATCTAAAGGTTTCAAACAATACAATCACAATAAATTCTAGTTTAATTCACAAGTTATGACATATTTATATTGCTCAAAATTAAATCTACATAATCACCATTATTTAATCACTTAAAAGCACTTAAACATATACACGTGAAGCCACATAATTAAAATAATAAGATGAAGACTTAAAATATACAGATCTTTGTGAATATTAAGTTATTGAAAAACCAAAAACTTCTCAATTTTAACTTAAATATATTTACCTTGCTTTTGCCATTTAGGCCGTTTCTATGGCAACAGTAGCTGGCACCTAGAAGCAGAACTTTGTTTATAACTTTGATATTTCTACTGCACTTGTCAGGCAAATGATGGAAATGTCATTTTTCAAAGAACCACCTGCAAGCTTTTGGGTTCCAACAGGTTTGCAGAATATAATATTTTTGCTTCTGAAAAGTTTTAGTTCATCATGTTTCTATATAAGTCATAACTGTGCCTCCTTTTCAACAAAGCTTAATTATTCTAGGCCTATTTTAGAAATTGACTTTTTCAATACAATAATCAATTTAGAGAAACTTGGAATTATAAAACTCCACAGGTTTCTCAGCCATATTGGGGAAAATGGTCATGAAAATTTTCTTTAGGTCCAACATTCAGAGGAGGTAAATTTTGTCAGAGCCTTTGTAGTCCTGATGCAGCATTTCAATTCTAAGAATATGATTTCTCTAGCTGTGAACTTATGATTATAGGTGCTTTTATTCACAGTAGCAGATTACACCGTGGTAGTAAGCTAGCCACCCCTATCCTTGTTACTATCAAACGAACATTAAAACTTAAATTTCTGCACAAATGATCGGCTATATTTGGCATATTTCTTCTAGTGCTCAAAAAAATGCTATATTTTGCTGATTCAAACCCCAAGAATGTACTTGGAGTGTTTCGACTAACTGTATCTTGTTATTAAGTTCATGGGTTCTGGAGTACATTTTCCTATTAAGATAGTCATAAGAATTTCATACTTTCAATCCATTTAGAACATTTGTCACTGCCTAAATATTTTTGGTCATGAAAGAGTAAAGTGAAAGAACTAGCCATATTATGAACCTTTCAAATTAATTTTTCAGGATCATACTTTCAGTTTAAGAAAATATAGTATTTTTTTTACCTTTTAAAAGAATCATATTATATACTTAATAAAATCTAAATAATTTGATAAATTTTATTAGCATTTCAGCACAGGAAAATGTATTCCATGTTCCATGAACTCAATAACAAGATACAGTTAGTTAAAACACCTTAAACAATTGCTCATGATAGGTAGCAGCACTTTTTAGCACAAACTTACTTCCTAAAGAGAGTTTATTCTATTTTAGTAATTGAATGGTTTATCAAGCAACCGTTGTATGTCAAATATTATCAGGCCATTGAATGACAGATAATAATTAAAGAAAATGCTACTAATTAGTAACAATAGTCAACTTCTGCTGAAGAACCTGTCCTATCAGCAATTGTATTGAAAATAGTTCAAACTTATCGATGTTAAAAGCTCCAAATTGTATATTCGCTTTAATATCTTATATATTTGGCTCAAGAACAACAAAAAAAAGGGAAAAAATAACAAGTATTCTTGTACATGTCTTCTGTGAGAAAATTAAAGATTTAGAAGATTTATAAAACAAATGGCCTTATGATAAAAAATTAAACTGAATACAATATATATATATGTATATATATATATATATATATATATTACAGTATTTAATCTTTTTCAGTGAAGAACTAAAACAGAAAATTATTGTATTTTTGAGGTTTTCTTTGTTTTGTTTTGTTTTGTTTGTCTTTTTGAGACAGGGTCTCACTATGCAGTTCAGGCTGGCTTTGAGCTCACTTTTGTAGCCCAGGCTGGTCTCGAATTCACACCGATCCTCCTGCCTCAGCCTCCCAAGTGCTGGGATTACAGGCATGCGGCACCACGCCCGGCTAGCAAATTATTGTTGATGAGTTGCATCTAAATTTTATATGAATACAATGTAGATTATTAAATTTATAAATAATATTATTACTGCAGCTGAAATTTTTTTGTTCACACTATTGCTTATAGCATAAATTACAAAACTATATAGTATAATCATCAAAATAAAATCATCATAGAATTATGAACATTTATAAAATTGCACATTAATAAAAGCATGAAAATATAGTAAAATAAATAAAGCAGATTGGTAACTTGGGACTAGGTATGAAGAAAGAATTGGAGGAATGAATAAGGAATAGATAACTCATATTGTCTTAAATCTTCTACTTAAATATCTAATTTTTACATATATTTTTCTTCTAGAATGCCTGGATCACAAGCATCACAATACCTGGCTCAAACTCTGAGTTTTTAGCTTATAAAAATGAAGACATAAAGGGCTAAACTCAGATAATAAAATTAAATATGCAAATAAACATTGTCTAGTTTTTAGTTAGACTTATTAATGTATCTCCTTTCTCAATCACACATCAATGTGTATTAAAATTTTTAATATACCTTTCACTCACATTTTAAATATGTGTGTGCTTTGCTTGGTTTGGGCCTATATCACACATTATAAAAACATGGATTCAGCAAAAATATTCCATCACAAATTTCACCTGGTATGGAGTTCAAACACACCAATTATGTCTACTTCTAGTTTTGTTCTTAGATGGTAACATTTTGAGCAATCAAAAATCTTTTAAAATGTCAACTTCCTGATCTACAAATGAAGACGAAATATCATCTTAATAAGTGTTTATGATCCTCCAATAAATATTTGTGGTTATATTTTAGAATATAAAGATGGAGATGCCAATAACTGAGCTGTTATGGTTGGTACAAAGTGTCAAGATACAAAGTCTAAAAGCTTAACTAAGTAACTCAGCAGTTCCAGGATGAACAGAGTGTGCCCTGTTCATCCCAGAACTTCTGAGTTAAACTGAAACGGTCATTCTAAACTGTTGTTCATTGTGTCAGCTTAAGAAGTTTAAAAATTTACCTAAGTGATACAGAAGGGGCCAGGGTCCTTATCTGGCAAGCATCCTCAGCTTGTGGAAGAGGAGGGCACGGAGACGGTGTGGGCAGACAGTTGATATAAAACATCAGGGAGGAAAGAGGCTTGCTCGCCCTTCCTTTGCTCTTGTTGTTTTCTGTCTCTGCTGCATTAAACTGTTGACTCTATATGGACTGAAACCTGAGCTAAGTCTTTTCTTCCTTAATTCTTGGTGTCTTGTATTTTGTCTCAACAAAATAGAAAAAAGTAAGTCACGTTCATTAAAGGTTTTCTTTAGAGCATAGTCTTAATTTTTGTTGTATTTTTCACATCAAATAGAAAACCTATATTCTTCACAATCTCTTTTATACGACTTCTACAGGATGATTTTGTTTTACAAAATTAAATTGAAATGTCCTGGCATTTCTGCATTCACTCTGCTAGGTGTGTAATGGTGTTTTGTATTATTTTAAGTGTGTGAAGATGTAGTGCACTGAAAAACAGTGCTTTCTTTAAACATTCACATTTGTATTTTGTATCTCAAAAAAGAATTTAATTTCCCTTTGGTAAGACGTTTTTGATATTTGTATTGATATGTTTTTCCATCTTGACTTTAAATATGCAGTTCAAAATCCGTGTAAAAATTTTTGTGCCAATCTTACATATTTTAACAGTAGATAATTTCAATTCAGTAGTACTATCTTGGTTTACTAATTTTTCTTGGAGTATCTGAAAAATAGTCTCATGTGATTTTGTTGAATGAGCTACAAGATGCTCTCCAACAATATTGTGAAGGTGTCAGTAAAAACATGATTACAGTACAAGACACAATGCCATTAATCTCACTCTAGCACTACTTCATCTACAGTGCAGTTATCCCATCATTCCTGACACTTTCTAAAGCAATTCTGGAAGCTCCTTCTATTAATTTTAGTTTTGCTGTCTTTTCTGGAGTTTGCATCTTGGATTGATTCAAAATTTTTAGTTTTCGAGTCATTTTAAATTGGATGAAGAGCCAGAAGTCCTACAGTGCCAGATCTGGTAAATGTCAACAAAGATCCACGTGTGTGTGTGTGTGTGTGTGTGTGTGTGTGTGTGTGTGTGTGTGTTTGGCAAAAAGTGCTGTAAACTTTGTGAATTGTTTCAGGACATCAAAGAAGTCCTAGGAATATATGAAAGAGAGCTTCCAGAACTGCTTCACACAGCAGCAAGAATAATGGTGAAAATGTGTTTCAACCAATGGAAGTATTTTGGAGATTACCAGAAATATGTCTTTTAAGGTAATTTTTTTAAAAATTCACCATATTTTATCCCACTTCATAGTTGGTCTTATTTTTTTAAGTGGGATTGAAGTTACAACTAGTAGATTCTGCTACTTAGCAAGCTTTGTTGTAGCTTTGTGGCTTAGAACAATACATTTGAGAGAAAGTCGGCTCTAGCTGGGTTCAGGGATGTTTGCTGAAACATCTGTAGGTAGGAGTTTTGGAGGAGCAACAGATTGCCAGAGTTTCTTAATCCCATGAGTGGTGTATTAAAGAAAGTAATGTAGCTCTTTAATCCCCTAACCAGATAGATTTGCTTGAGTTGCATCAGAGGCAGGAGGTACTGCTATCACCAGTTTAAAAAGTCATCCCAGATTACAAAGTTTGAGAAATAATCTGGTTCAGTATTTGAAGATGTGTCAATGTAATCTACCACTGTAACATGATGAAGATAAGTGAATTGGATAATGCAATTTGACACAGGAAAAGAACTTGGTAAATGAACCTGGAGGACATATATAAAGCAAAATGAGACAGGCACAGAAAGACAAATGTGAGATGACCACTTTCACATGAATATTATTTTTAAAATGCATTGATATAGAGATGAAAAACATAATAGGAACACTTAGAGGTGGTGGGTAGCATTTGGAAGGAAGGAGGGACTGGAAAGATTCTGTTTCAGCAATATATAGTTTTGGAAAAATGGGAGAAAAAATAAAATATTTTAAGAACAGTTTTCTATTAACTAAAAAGCAGAATGTAAAAACTACCATTTACAATTTTTATTGATGTGTTATGGTTTGATTGGAAGTTTGTCTGAATTTTGCTCATGTCCAGAGACTTTGTCCGAGACTGAGATCATATTTGGCACATGAGTTCACATGGTTAATCTGGCAGTAATTTCAAGGCATTCAAATGTTTTAGCAGTGTTATGGCTATTGTTGGGGGCTCTTAGTCAGATTTATGTTGAGAATCAAGAGCACTGAGACTACCAGGATGATTCAAACTGCTAGGAGTTTGACAAGAACGGAAGCACAAAAAATCTGTAGACTGCAAAGACAGAGTTTAGAGGATCTACATTACCAAGGAGGAAACACAGCACAGAAAATCACCAGCTTGAGAACATCTCAAGAAGCACTGAATCTCATTATTTGTAACCTCAGAACTGAAACAGTGAAAGAGTTTACTTTAAGGAGAAAAACTACTCAACACCATGTTCTAGAATGGAAGTCGAGGTCACACCAGGTTTCAGAATGGTGGTGGTATAGAAAATCTGCTCCTCAGCGTCAAGATCAGAGTGTTCAGTGACTCAGAGCACTTGAGCTCTACAGACAAGAGAGAAGAAAGCTCCAGATGAAAGCAGACTTTGGCATCTTCATAATGTGGCATTGGTTTTAGCTGCAATCAGAGTACAACAGTTTTGAGATAAGGATTCCACCAAGACTTCAGAAAGCATGGAAGGCCAGGCAGTATGCTTCTGAGAGGGAAGTGTATGAAAACTGTTTTCCTGGGTGGTCTCAGGGCCTGAGATTACATTTTCTCTTTCTCTTTGTCATTTTATGAAGCACTATCCTCTGACCTGAGATGCCTAAAGTCTAGTGGAGAACACAGAAGTTTGGAAAAGCCAGGAACATGGATCATCTAAGAAAAACTGCAAGAAGGGAGCAAAGCAGGACTAAGAGAACAGCCATGAGAGCTACATCTCCCAGAAGTACCATATAGGCAGAACCACGTAAGTGATTTGGAGTTTGCTACTCATCACAGATTGCTTCAGATGTTCCACAAGGAACTACAGGACTTAATGCTTGTACTTTTTTTACTTTGGAAGTGCATTTGTCTCAATGCTTTGCATCCCTTTGTTCTTTTTGGAATTCTATTCTTCTTGTGACATTAAATGTTGGTAGTGTTTAACTCTTCATTTGTACAGACCCTTACAGCTAAAAGTTTGCCTTAGAACTTGGAGGATACTTGGGAGTATGCTTTTCAGTAATATAGAAACTATTAGAACTTAGATAGTGGTAAAGATGGATGCCAAAAATGCCTTTTGCATAAAAGGGTGTGCTACACCCAACCTGGCGTATCCATCCAAGTGCAATGTTGCCAGGCTGAGTGACTTAAGACCTTTAAAATTATAGTGAGTTTTTTTTTTTTTGTTTTTTTGTTTTTTTGTTTTTTTAAATTATGCTCAGCTTAGCCTGCACTGGGGTTGGACCTGGCATAGCATGTGGCTCTGCGGATTGAACTGCCATCCCTGCAGTTGCCTAAGCTTGCCTAAGTAAGCACTTTAGACAGCTGAGCCATCTCACTGGCCCTGTATTGGATTTCTAACTTGTGGTCAATGTTCTCCCGACCCCCCTGTTTTGTTTTGTCTTGTTTTGTTTTGTTTTGTTTTGTTTTGTACTGGGAATTGAACTCAGAACCTTACATTTGCCAATCAGATGTGTGTGCCACTGAGTTATATCCCCAGCCTTAGTGATCAATTTACTACACCCAGATGATGAATTAAACTAGTGTGGTGCTGGGTGCCAGAAGTCCATCTGAGGGTTGTTGCCACCAGCGTGTAAGGCAGAACAAGAGAAGCTGCAAATGTGATTTGTTTCTTTTCTCTAGTAGCTTTTAGTAAATTATTTTTGTGCTAGATTTCTGAGATCTTAACTATTATATGTCTGGATGTGTTTTGAATTGTTTGATACAATTTGGAGTTCTATATGCTTCAATTACCTCAATGCCAAATTATTTCCCCATATTTGAGAAGTTTTCTGCTGCCCACATTCTTTTTATGTAATTTGTATTAATTCCCTCTTTCTCATTGATGCCAATTAATCTCACGTTGTTCATCTTTACATCATCTTGTAGGTGTTGAATAATTTTCCTATATTCTAGTTGTTTTTAAAAGATTCTTTCTTATCTTTTCACTAGTTGTGACTGTGTCTTCAAGATCTGAAACTCTATTTTCACTTTCATTCAGACAGTTTGGCAGCTTGTGATTTAGGTTTTAAATTCCTGTGTATTTCTTTGAGCCTGCTTAATTTGATCTATTTCTTTCCTGTATTGCTCATTCAAGGATTCCTTCATTTTTTAATGTCCTCTAACTTTTTATCAGTGTCTTCTTCGGAAAAAGTTATTAATTCTTTCATTATAGTTATGCTTTCCTTTTTTGCTTCAGAAATTATTTCTGATCTGATTTCCTTTCTACCTTTCTGCAGTTCTTTCTTTACCTCAGACACTATTAATTTAGACATTTCTTTTTTTACTTCAGAGATTATTTTTTATCTGATTTCCTCTATACCTTTCTGCAGTTGTTTCTTTACTTCAGACACAATTAATTCAGAGATTTCAGCTGTGTGATTCCAATTTTCTTCTATGAAATGTCTCCTACATTTTTTTTTCTGATTGGGCTCAGTGCCTGAGATTGTATTTTGCTCCATCTCTTTGTCATTTTATATAGCACTATCCTCTGACCTTTGGTGTAGTGTTCACTCCCACCAGCTACAGCAGGAAGAAACTAAAAACAGCAGATGGACCCAAGCTGGGCACATCTGGACGAGCTCATCCTTGCTAGATCCAGACCCAGTAAGCTGAGACACTTTGATGAACCCAGATCTATGGGACTGATTTCTCTCTTTTTCTCTTGATCTACACAGGGGGCAACAAGTAACGAGGGTAAACTAGCCTCCCTTTAAGACTCCAGGCACATCAGGGGGAGGTAATCAGACAGAACTTAGGTGAATTAAATTAAATACACAGTTCTAATTTAATATCTGTTTGCTACACTGGCATAAGATTTGCTCTTATTATGTGAAATACAAACTCCTTAGTTACAAAAAATTGTCAACTGCTAAATATCACTACCCATTATTGATGTTCTTAACTATAGTTCTGTACATACAAAACTATAACTGCCTTAACTATATAATCTCTTTTGGATAAGAATTATGCTACAGGAGAAGTTGCAAAACATGCCGTTAGGGATGCTGTTTGATGAAGCTGTTGGAGATATTGATTGGTTCTCCTGGGCTGCTCTGCTGGAGGACCTTGTCATGGAGGCTTTCCCAATAAATTTTAAAGAAACTCTGGTCCTCATCTTGAGCATCATTTGCTGACTTTGGAGGGGAAGATGGTACACTCTTCAGCCTCACAGAGAAGTTTGTTGCATTGGATTTCCTGATGAGAACTCAGCTTTCCTCATCACTGGAGGAGCTCAGGATCTCACTGTTGCTGAGGATGGCTGTGGTATATTGGTGGACCTCTGGTGCTTACCTTGAGCCTTGTTTCCTTAATCCAATGTACATTCCTCATCCTGATGGCATAGACTTCTTACCTTCTACCACCAACATTTGGACCTTTCCAGCAAGATCATCCTGATGGCATAGACTTCTTACCTTCCACCACCAACATTTGGACCTTTCCAGCAAGATCCATGAAGTACGATCAAAATTCTAAGATGAACCTTGCAATGTCTGCTTGTGTGTGGACAGCTATCCTGCACTCCCTATATGTTATTCTTTGTGTGTTTCCTTATAAACTAATGTTATAAAATGTGTCCTGTATTATATTGTTTCTCATGCAAACACCCCAAGCCATGACAGTGATTCATTTGGAAATCATTTGAAGTTGGTGAAAAAGACAACTTCTGTATGCTGTAAATTATGTTGCATTCTCTGATTACAGCCTGGAAAAGTACACTACTGATGGAAATATTGCCTGTTAAGGTGAAACTCATGAAGTCTCAGTTGAGAAGAATAGCATTGGGTACTGGACTCAGGTAGTATGTTGTGCTTTGGCAGAAATTTTGTATGCATTTTATTTGTGTTAGCGATATTGCTGAGACAGATTGAGAAAATTTTCAGTGGGTTGGTCAGATAGCTCAGTGGATCAAAGAACCTGAAAGCAGGCACAAGGGCCAGAGATGTGAGATCTCTCGGCCTGCCTTGCCAGCCCCAAGCCAGGTGTGTACTGAGAAAGCAATTGAGACTGGGTGTGGAGGCATACACTTGAGGAGACTGTAAACAGGTGGATCACTATGGGTCCAATCTAGTAGTGAGACCCTGAACACTCTATAACCCTGTACACCCTTCTCTAAAACACACACACACAGAAAGAAGAAAGACAAGAATAAAGGATAAAAGGAAAATTTAAATGTAGCCTATTATTGGGAAGGTAACATAGTTACTGTTAAGAGCCTTTGGCCAGATTTGTGTTTGAAATTAAGAATGAAGAATAAATCAGGTGATATGGAACATTTGGCCAGAGGAGTGACTCTAACGAAACCTTTGACTTCAAGGATGAATTGTAGGAATGTATTATTGTTAAGAATAGGACAATGGAAAAAATGAAGCAAAGCTTTTCACATGAAGATGAGTGTATTCACATTGCAGGAGATCCCTGCGTTTTAGTCTTGCCATACATTATAAACTGATAAAGGGAAATATGTAATTTTAATAATTCTTTTAATGTTTTTTTGTTTGTTTGTTTGTTTGTTTGTTTGTTTTTTTTTTTGGTCTTTTTGAGACAGGGTCTCACTATGCAGTTCAGGCTGGCCTTGAGCTCACTTTTGTAGCCCAGGCTGGTCTCGAACTCACACCAATCCTCCTGCCTCAGCCTCCCGAGTGCTGGGATTACAGGGGTGAGCCACCATGCCCGGCTCTTTTAATGTTTTTAATGTTGTCTTTATACATGTTTTCAATCTTGTTAATTAATTCCACTATTGTATTTTAATCTTAAATTTAGATTACCCTTTAAAAATTTTGGTTTTGGTCCAGGAATGAACGCAGAACAATTGTAAACATGTAATCACATTAATATTAATGTAAATCGGAATAGACCAAGACATATTAACTTTTCTGCCACTAAACACTGGTTTAAGAAGTGTATATGTTTATCTCAAATCAACAGCTTCTGACATTGCCAGTTCTGCCAATAACCCACTACTATTATGCAATATTGGACTATACATACAATTACTTTCTCTTAGTTCAATGAGAAAAAATATTTGAACCAGTAGTGTTTAGAAAAGTTATCATGTCTGTATCTTGTACTCGGGGCAACTACTATGAAGACAGCAATATGCATTGTGTTAATTATTGTGACTGTCCTAGTAACGTGTTGTGAAGCTTTCTCATCGTTATTTCTTATTAAAAGTAATAATAGAAAAGAAGTGTATATGTTTACCAAGTTGACTGGGGTGGATTGTAGTGGACTTCTAACTGATAGTCAACTTATTACACCCAGCCAAATTAAGCTAATGTGGTGCTGGGTGTGGGAGGACCACCTGAGAGTTGTTGCCAGCAATGTAAAAGGAAGAACAGAAGCTGCCAAAAATGCTATTAGGGATGCTGTTTGGTGAAGCTGTTGCAGCTGTTGGCAGCTGCTTGTTCGCTTGGGCTGTACTGCTGGAGGAGCTTGTCATGCTGGCTTTCCTAATCAACTTTGGAGAAGCTGTGGTCTTTATCTTGAGCATCACTTCCTGGCTCCAGAGGGGAAAATGGTACTCTGCTGAGCCTCATGGAGAAGCTTGTTGTTTGGCTTTCCTGATGGTAACGCAGCTTAGGACCTCCCTGTAGCTGAGGATTGCTGTGATACTTTTTGGGGAGCTCTGATGCTGACCTTGAGCATTGCTTCTTGGCTCCAATGTGGATCCCTCAGCCTGGTAGCACAGATCTTTCATCCTGCTGGCATAGCTTCCACCACTGACTCTTGGGCCTTTCCAGCACATGTTCTCGAAGCTAGCCTTCTTGAGACTTCGTTTTGGACTCTAGGCCTCCATTTGGATTTGTGGGTGGCATTGCTATGAGCTTGGGTTTTCAGCTCGACTCATGCAGAATATTAGGGCTCTCAGCTGGAGTGTTTATGTTTATGTGTGTAGACAGATTTCCTTAACTTTTTATATAGTATTCTTGGTTGATTTATTATAAAACTATTATAAAATATGTCCTGTATTATATTGTTCCCCTTGAAAAAAACCAAACCTGGGCACAGAGGATGAAAAGAATCTCTGTTTCAGCAATATTTAACTTTGGAAAATGGCTGAAAAGAAATAAAATATTTAAAGAATAATTGTCAATTAACTACATAACAGAATGTAACAACTATCACTTAGAATGTGTATTTTCTCAGCATTTTGAAATCCACAATGAAGGAAAATCCAAAAATTGCTTATGTGGCATGCCTGTACACTGCAGAGAGCCACATAATTTTGATGAAACTAATGGAATGATAAATGTTGTCTTAATTGATGAGATACTTGATGGAAATTCTATGCCAATATGTATTAATTAAAATTAATTTTGTTGTTCATTAAAGTAGAAATTTATAAAAGAACATCCAGAAAGTAGCTTGTGACCCATTTTAAAATCTAAAAGTTTAGCATTTCAGTACAATTCCATTAGAATGTTCTTAATTTGTCAACTGATTTCCAATAAAATTTTTATTATTTTTTCAAAATAAGTGATATTAATGTGGCACCATATTTTCTAGGGGTATGTATTTGTGTTCTAAATGTATTTAATTAATATTTATATATGTATATCTATGCTTGATATATAATGATTCTATTATGGCTAATATACAGTATACTCTACAACAAATATTCATTATTTAGGATAGTTTCAGTATAAGTCAATGTGGTTGTATTGAAAAGGTCCATCCATTTTTTTTAAGGCACATATACAAAATGTGACTCTCAGAAAAAAAGAAAATTTAGGGTGAGGGAACTATCTCAGTGATATAAGCACCTCTCTGGCAAGCACAAGTTTGATCATATATAAATATATGAAATAATTGAGAGAATGTAGTATAGTGGTTTAATGAATATTAAGATTGGCTTGAAGAAGATGAAAACTTCTGAGGATAGCTATAAACAAAGTTAATGCTGTTAATGACACAGCACTGTTCTTAAAAATCATGAAGCAGGTAAATTTTATGTTTCAATTATTAAAATTTTAAACAATGATAATGCAGATTATTGGCATGCACCTGTGTCATGATAACGGAGCACAGCTCACCAGAGTTCACAGGCAGCCCAGAGTTTGTGCGTGTTTTCTTACAAGGTGCATCAAAAGATGTGAGTGCTGGGTGCCTGCCTTGGGAAGACAGGCTTGTGGAAACTCAAGCGTGTGTGCTCATCCTCACCCATCCTACTAGCATCAAGGGCATCGTGTGGCTTCTGGCTCTTCCCCCAAGTTGAAATAACCACAATAGTAAATACCTGGATTGGTTCAGGTCATGTTGTCCATCACAATAGTTCATCTAAAGACACTTTCAAAAGAAGATTTACAAATCCTAACACTCGGGAGGCTGAGGCAAGAGGATCGGTGCGAGTTCGAGACCAGCTTGGGCTACAAAAGTGAGCTCAAGGCCAGCCTGAACTGCATAGCCAGACCCTGTCTCAGAAAGGCAAAAAACAAACAAACAAACAAAAAAGACTTCCAAAACCACATAAGAAAGGAACAAACATAGGTGTATAAGTGTGCGGATCCATGCATAGTATTTGAGGGTGATTAATACCAATGTGTCTATTATTATTATAAATTTTTAAAATTTAAATATTCCCCATATTTTCAGCCACACCACCTCATATGTTAGAATAACTCAAACTTCTGGAAAGCTTATTCAGTTAAAAAGATTATGGCCATTTTTCACTTTCTTGATGATCAGCTGTATCACTTATATACACTATACCTAGGTCAGTCAGATGGCTACCGTAGCTCCTTACTAACCTAGGTATAGTATATAAAATCTTTCTTCGGTGTTTAAATGAACAAGATGAACACACATTTTTGTTCTGAAACTTTCAGATGCTGAAACTACAGTCTTTGAGCCCATTTTGATTTCTTTTCTCATTAATTATTGTTCTATAGGAAATGCAGAATCATTAAGATATTGTTTTATTCCTCCTATTAGCTAAAGTCGCCTGCCTGCAAATCATTTTCTTTCCAGTACCAACTTCAGACCCTCAAATTTCTCTCATTCTACTCTGCTGTAAATTATCTTTTAAATTCTACAGACACATGAGATCATGACATGATCACCTTCTATGTTCGATTTATTTCACTAACACAATGAACTTCAACCTCATCCATCTTGTCCCAAGTGACAGAACCTGCCTCATTTTAAGGTTAATTAATGTGTTCTTGTGTATACAATCCACATTTTCTTTACCTACTCAGAAAGTGGAAACAGGTTAATTCAATATCTCGAGTAAGACAAATAACACTGTAAGAAATAGAGAGCACGGTTTTCTCTATTTTTTTCATTTCCTTTAGAGATATATCTCATTGTGGAATACATATCACATGGTGCGATATAATGGAGGTAATTAACTTTAAAAACTCATACGTCAATTTTATTGCCTTGCATTAAAATGTTGTTAAGTATATCTTTTCTATGTCAATGAATATGTTTATTGATCCATAAGTAGAGGAATACTTAAAAGCTTTTATGATTTATGTTTAGATCCATGTTTATTTCTTTCAATAAATGCTTAAAATACATAAATAATTAAAGAAAATATCTTGCATTCTACATAATAAATATGTTCCTTGTTTGTAATTAAACAGTACATCACACATAAAATCTTATAAAACTTCAAACATACTATAACTAAATTCTCTTTACTTCTAGATTTTCATAATCTAGTGCTTGCATAACTGAGATGCTTCTGTCTACAGAACATGGAAGAATGTATGTCTTTATTAGGAGGTAATATAATGTTTGAAATTATATCTTTAGATTAGGGACTTAACAAATTTATGCAAATATATATATATATATATATATATATATATATATATATATATATATAATGTTATGGCTAGCTCAGCCTGCCCTGAGGGTGGGACTGGCACAGCATGTGGTGCCAAGGATCAAACCATGGTCTCTGCAATTGCCTAAGCTTGCCTAATCACACTCTTTAGACCATTGAGCTATATCGCTGGCTATACAATTTTTTAATTAAAAAACATTACTGATAGCTTGACATGATAGATATGTACAGAGATTGAGTTTATAATAATATATTTCCTTTCAAATCCATGCATCTTTAAATCCAGAAATTAAAATGATAAAAATACTCTTATAACTCAATGTGTTTTAACTTGATTAAAGTTCACAAGCATGAGATTTGCTCTTGGAGTTGTTTTCGAATTGTGAATATCTTCAGGTATTCAAAAGTAAGGGGAATTAACTTTATAAAAGCAGGTACATATTGCTTCATTTTAATTAGTTAACTGTTTATCTTTCCTTAGTAAGAATTGGTTTAATTTTCATATATTGAATCTATACAATGAAAATCCCCCAAATTTGCACATATTCATGTATCCGCTACTGCAGCTTAACATGAGTTGACATATGTTTTGAAAACTTTTTGATAAGCCCTGTTTATCCTACACACACCTCTGGGATGTGCTCATTCTAACAAATAGGTGTATATTCTTGTTTTCCATATTTTATATTTTGCATGTACTATTCAAGTTTTAGAATGTCCTTCTCCATATTCAAGTGTACATAAATGACACCTTGCTACGTTCATTTGTTAGGGTTGAAGTTCCAAGGCCTTGTATATTGGTAGGCAAGCACAAAGACTTTCTTTTAACTACTGATTTGAGTGTTATCACTTCACTCTGTACATATCTCCTTTCTTGTGTTGCTGTCATTAGAGGCTCCATTATCAAGGGGTATGATAAAATGGTTTGTGTGTCTCTTTGTTAATAAATTCTTCAGTGACTTTACAGACCAGTAAAACTGTGAAAGTAGAATATTGACGTTTTTCTCTTTACTGTATAATCAAACTTGTACTGCTTGAATACTACTTTTTGCTTTGACTTTAGTACCTATGTCTTATTGTATTGCTCTACATGATTTTTTGATTCACTGAAGGATTTCTGTTATTTTTTTGTTTTATTATTTTTACATATGGACTCAAAGTATATTCTTTAAGCTCCTATATATTGTCTCCCTACTGTAATAACCTGAAATAATATACAAAACTTGAAAGGTATAATAAATACAATATAATGGAAAGAAACTGAACTTAAAGATTAAACAATTAAGATGTCAGAAAGGAGAAGAATGAGAAAAAAAGGAAAGGGGGAAACATATAAGTACATATACAGGATAGCTGAAATTGTTATATTACTGATTCCTATCAATTTTTTCAAAATAGCACTTAACATTTAGAATTTTCATCTTGACTAACTATGCTGATATCTGTGATCTAAGCAATTACATGGACAGTAATGTACAGTACAAAAACCATGGTTGAATATCTCTCATCCTAGTTTTCCAAATGTGTGCAATTTCTAATGTCTTATCAATTGCTATTATACTCTCTGTAAAGTAAACTTTAAGAAGTAAGAAATATAAGAAAAAACATTAAAGTTTCTTGAAATCATTGATAATTATTTGTACAATCTTTCATAACTATTCTGTTAATCTGAGCAAGAGATTTGATCATACAAGTGGATAATCTAACAACATCGTTAATTAGCTATTCTTACTTTAAAAATCCATAATGT
>PVJA010029037.1:0-27045 GCA_004027025.1 Myocastor coypus | reverse complement strand
TCAGAGTAGCAAAAGATACAAAATTTTCATTTGTTGAAAAAATTTAGTTTTGCATTTTGAAGAATTATAGCTAAACATGGGATGCTGAAGAATGGAGCACGATATGTCTATTTGCAAGTGGTGGTGTACTGTGTGGTCATGATCTTTAGCTTCAGTCAACTTCAGTACCTTTATGTGCAGGGAGCCATCCTGTTTCCTAAGGTCACCTTTTGATTTTGATATAACACTTATAAAACACAGATGACGGAGTGTGCATGGATAGTCTATCTAAAGATCCCACTACATCGCCAAATTAAAAAGATTTGACCTAATACCCAGCCAGTTACATTGGTTGCCTTCCTACTGTAAATAGATAATTGTCAAAAGGCTTAAAAGAAGCTTGAAAACAGATAATGCTAAATTTATTTCACTTACTTCTTTTCTTGTCCTAATATAGAGGCAATTACACAGCTCCTTAATATTAAACAATCAATATCTTCCTAAGGAATTGCTGCTTTTTCTCTAAAAATTTATCTACCTTGCTAAATTTACAGTGTGGGACTTTCTGATAACTTCAAGTTTTCAGTAACATTAAATTATTGTCTTAATAATAATTTATTAAGAGAATTTTAGTGTATAGCCCAAGTATAGGAAATAAAGGGGTGGAAACAGTAACTTCTGTCCTTAGAGTTACTGATGCTTTTAGAGACAAAGAGACTACTAGCACTTTGCTAGCAAATGTGTGAGCACATTCTAGGTACCAGGTGCTGTTCTCTAAGCTTTTGACAGAAACCTCACAACTCTTGTGGGGTACGTGTACTATGCCAGTGCACAACAGGTTATTATTATTATTTTTTATTTTAGGGAACAGTCTACAGGGTGTTCAGGGTCTCACTACTAGATCAGACTCACGATTCACATGTTTACAGCCTCCCAAGAGCAGGATTATAGGTGCGTACTACCACTCCCAGTCTCAATTGCCATCTCCATGTGCCCCTATTTGGCTGGCCCTCACAAAAGGTTTTGGTGGTGACTCAGCTGTGCAGTGCTTGAAGTGCAGGCATCAGGACTTGAATCCAGGGAGGTCAAAACTTCAGAGTCTTGCTTTTTAATCACGATCCAAAATTGCCAGCCATGTACATCTGCATCATAGGCTTCTAGAATTAGAGAACTTGGGATATGTGCCAAGGGATAGATCTGTTTATTATGACTCTTTCATGTTAATAGAAGGAGAGACAGAAACCTGGAAGAGGATCACAGTAGGTCACTGGGCTCCTGGAGCTCAGATGGGGTCCTAGTCTCTTTTCTCATCACTGAAACACAAAACTCAACCCCCACAACTTAAAGGAAATGTTTATTTTGATTGATATTTATATTCCACAGTCAGCTAGGTCCAAGGAAGGATGGCATAGCAATGAGATGCTGCTCATGTCATGGAGGAGAAGCTGAGAAAGACTGAAACAAGGATCTGGGGAGGGAGGTTAAATCCTTCTAGGCTACAATCACATTTATCACCTCTTCTGAGCAGACCCTACATCCTAAGAGAAAGTCATCTATCTATAAACTTGCACACCTAATCACTTTGCACAAGTTCCTCTTATGAGCACATGACACACTTTGTCTATATCTAGATATAAAACATAACATTGTGCCCTTGGTCACCAAAGCACTCAAATGTATCTTTTTATGCAAATTTTATTTATATCTAAGAGCTTCCAAAGTCCTAATGGTTACAATATTGGTGAAAAGTCCAGCTCCAAAGTTGCCTGTGAGACTTTATGACAAGTTCTTAGCTGTGAGGTTCTATAAAACTCAGAAAAAAAATTAGCCACTGCCAACATACAATGGTGCAGGCTAAACATTCCTATTTTAAAAAGGATAATGGAGGAACAAAAACCACTGGGACTAAAACAAGTTCAAAACCAAGCAGGGAAAACATTCAATCATGTAGTTTCATGTCAAGGACCGTGGCAAGCTGAGATTAGATGTGAAGCCCAAAGGACTTGGGTAACACAGTCCCTGAAGTGCTGATGGTGGTTGTTAGGGCTTCTTTCTTGGGCTGGTTTTACTCACTGCCTGATGCTTTCTTCAGATGATCTTCTGCAACTTTCTGAGGTCTCCACTGCACTTTTAGCTTTACTTCCACAGCTTCACTCACTGCTCCATTAAGGGCATGCTGCCTTGCTTCCCAGGCCTTCTTTTGAAATCTGGGTGAAAGCTTTCCTCACCCTGAAACTTTTGCATCCTGCATGCTTGTAAAATTAGTACCACATGGATGAGACCAAGATCTGCTGCCAGTTTAAACAGTAGCTGGGCTCTCTTGGGCCATCGCTCCAGGGGCCTCCAATGGGTGCATGAGTGAGCATTGTGAACCAAATCCCAGGGAAGAAGTTCCCTAGGTTGTCCTTCTGGAGTCCAGTTCCCAAAGCAAAATCTTTTACTTTTACAAGGTAGGGCCCTGCTATTTCCAGACTTGCCTGTCAGCTATTTTTCCTATGCCTAATCAAAGGCAGTTTAGTTCTTTTTTTTTTTAGAATTTTATTTTATTTTTTCTTGTTTCAGAACTTTTGTTTGCTAGCCGGGCGTGGTGCCTGTAATCCCAGCACTTGGGAGGCTGAGGCAGGAGGATCACTGCGAGTTCGAGACCAGCCTGGGCTACAAAAGTGAGCTCAAAGCCAGCCTGAACTGCACAGTGAGACCCTGTCTCAAAAAAAAAAAAAAAAAAAAAAACCACACAAAAAAAAGAACTTTTGTTTGCTTATTTATTTATTTTTATGGCCGGCTCAGCCTGCCCTGAGGGCAGGGCTGGCACAGCATGTAGTGCCGGGGATTGAACCGTGGTCCCTGCAGCTGCCTAAGCTTTCCTAAGTAGATGCTTTAGACCACTGAGCCATCCTGCCAGGCCCAAAGGCTGTTTACTTCTTTTTAAGCTAACAATCTCTCTTCTGCTCTATCTTTGAGGATGTTTGCTGGAAAAATAAAAAACTGGGCTTTTGCTCTTGAACAAAACAATATCCATGCTATAGCCCCAACACTAGGCAGCCTTGAATTTCCCTCTGCCAGATTAATTAGTCCCTTGCCTTTAATCTCAGTCTCTAGTCTCCAGTTTAGCAAAATGAGCAACATGCAAATATTTTTTTTCCTCAGAGCACAATGCATATGGTTTCAAGTTCAATTGCTAATGAAGTCTTGTCCCCCCACCCTGCCCCGAACCTCCTGAACCTGGTCTTCATCCTCTGCCTTTTTATCAGCCTTCTGGTCTTCTGAGTTCCAGCCAGAGTTTCCTGTCAAGTTTGGTTTAAAACAGTCTAGGGCTTCTCCTGCCAGCATCTCCAAGTCACTCCAAACAGCTCCCGTGAACCACTTCCAAAGGCTCAGGAACCACGTGGCTAGTCAGGTAGCACCATGGTAATGAACCCACTTTTCTGTTACCAAAACTTATTCAAGCCAATTTCCTCCTTTAAGTTGTTAGTGTTGAGTATTTTGTCCTAGGCTCAAGGCAAGTGATCAAAGCAGCTGGTATTAGAAGCTCCTAGAAAGAGGGTTTGTCAATTACTGACTGCTCAGTCCCATACTCTTTGGGTCTGGAATGGAACCTGGGAATTACTAACAAGTTTAGATGATTAACGCCCTGTCCTGAAGACACACATTGAGAAAATGATGTACTTAGTAGCATCTTGCAGATAGATCCACTGCTCTCTAATGAGAAGGGATTAATGACACTGCCAGCCTGTCACAAGCAGCCTGAGCTAGCCCAGCATGGGCTCCCAGTCTGTGCCCAGCTGAAACATACGGGCAGTCTCTCTCTGGTTTGCAACCCCATAACAGATTCCCTCTAAGACTGGGGACCTCATGAAGCCCTCCCCATCACTGTCAGCAATGTGAATCAACAGCAACCTCCCCGCTGCCAAGGATAATTATTATTCTCCCTGTGAATTATTTACCAAAACCAGTGATCTAAAATTTGGCTTTATAGATGCTAAACCCAGCAAGATTTAGCAAAAACAGCAGGGGCCGTGGGTAATTGCCAGTATTTATCCCCAAAAGGGAAGGACAATTAGACAATTTCAAAGTTTTCATTTATTTACATTAAAAATCAAAAGGAAAGTTTTTGTTTGTTTAGCTAAGAGGGCCCCTTGCTTTCACTAAGATCCTTAGCAAACTGTTTTGAAAGGAAGGAGAGTGTTTATTGTTTAAATTTGCCACATTTAGCCTGCTTAGCTTTGGGGGCCTCATGGGATCCTTGAGGCTTCAGTGTGTAGTGAATGCAAGGCATGACTGCGCCTCTCAGGTGCAGAGCACTCTCAGGGCTGTGAGCTGTCGGAGGGTTTTGGGTCCTGTTATTTAGGAGAGCTCAGGGGTTAGTCATTTGCATGCAGAAGAGGGGCAGAGCCAGATGGTATGATCCGAGTGGTGGAATAGATAGATCTCATAATTAAAATTTTGTCTTGTCTTGTAGCACGGGGATTTAGAGAGTATGGTGCTCTAGAAGCATTTTGGTAGACCTCCATGTACAAGGCAATTATCTGTTACAATAGGGGGCTCCTCCCAGGGCTGAAGGCTTGGTAGCCACCTCACAGTGAGTCGAAGCATTCTTTCCTTAGGTACCTGCCAGACCGGAAAAACTGCAGGTGAGTATTCTGGAGAATATCCACTTTTTACTTTTGGTTTGTTTAAGATAGATATAAGTCTATAGGAAATTGAAGAAAAGCACAAATGATTTCCCATGCCATGCATTGAGTTTTCCCAGAGGTAACTCTCACGTAACTATAACACTACAGTACACATTGATTTCAAACCAACCTATTGGCCATATTTAGATGCCCTTAATTTTAAGATCAGTTACATGTTGGATGGGAAGAAGCAAAAAGGAAGTGAAAGACTGACAAATGTAATTACCAACTGCACATCATCCAGTATCACTGGGAGACTTGCCTTTGTACCCCAACAGGAAAAAGGTAAATTTTAAAGAAATAAATTATATAAAAACTCTGCCAAAAAAAGAAAAAAAGAAAAAAACCCAGACTTTTTCTGAGATTGAGTTGAACAATGATAATCAAATCAACATATTTTTCAAATCATCTGTAGATACTTACACCCTCTTGGTGTAAGAGGGGAACCCAAGATTTGACATACATTCAACCTAATGCATAAAAGTCCCACCTAAATACGGGCACAGTTTGCATAGTTTATTGAAAAGAAGAAATGCAGAGCTTCAGAGCCTTACATAGTGTCCTGCAGTGCAATTAGAGGTACTGTATTTGCATTTTATTGCACCTCTCCACATAATCAGTAGCAGCTCCATTACTATGTTTGTAACCCATTAAGCATTTTATTAAAGGTATATAAAACGTTCTCTCTGAGCATACTCCGCATTCATGTGTATGTGTATACACACAAACACATACACATATGGAAATAATAAAACTGGATTTTGAAATGAGCTGGATTAGGTAAGGTTTTATTACATATCTCATTTTTATAACACATAACCAGGTAAAGGAGTCAAGCCATTAATGTTAATATGCTGAAAATGTTTTTAATTAACACAATTGATATAACATGATCAAAACTGGTTTACCACGAGGTGTTTCACAGTTGATCTCCTTGGTTGACAAATTAGCCAACAATGGCTTTTAATCATAACATTATTTTAAAGAGAGAGAGAAAAAAAAACAACAAAAACCCACACCAGGAGCGCAAAATGCCTTGAGAAATGTATGAGACTCAGATCCCCAGGTCTATAAAAAGAATTGAACTTACTTTCTTAACCAGGTATCCATGTAGGAACACTTTTTATTCTTCCCTATAAGAAAGCTGATCTGGTATTAGAAAACATAACACAGCTTTTTCCTTTGCACCATAGGGGTCTGTCTGTGTCCTCTCCCCACGAGGCTGGCCAGAGTAAACAGACGTTTCCATCAGTGGAGAAGCCAAACTCCCTCCTAGATGTACACAAAGAGCTGAATATTGCATTCTCCCTCTCCTCTGCCTGCTGGGGATTCTGAATAGCCAAGCAGAGCCTCTGGAAAGCGTTCCCACCTCCCAGGCTCAGCCCTAGGCAGGATTCTGAAACAGGAGAGAAGCTTGTCACCAACAAGAGTATTGGTGCTGCCTCCCAGATCCCAGTCACCCCATGCGTCTCAGTTGAGCGTCAATGAATCTGCTCCAGAATTTCCCATAAGGTGGCTCCTTAAAGGGCTGATCCCTAAATTGGGTCACTTTGCAAAGGTTTCCAGGAAACAATGAAACGAAGATAACTTGGCAGGGTGTGAGAGCTAGGGCTTAGCAAGCCTAGGCCAGAGCTCCGGGCTCTCTCCACCACCACAGCATGGCAGCCCGGTCTATACATCTAAGTAAATGAGATTTTACTATTTTTTGAAGCTTGAGAACTTATAAATTATTTGTAATGGTCCTTACTCTTTCAGAATTAAGAAATCATATCCAGTGGTTCTCAACCTGTGGGTCTCAACCCCGGCGGGGGTTGAACGATCAAAACACAGAGGTCGCCCAAAGCCATCGGAAAATATATATTTAAATCCATGCTATGTCATGGCAAAATGTTATTTATTGGAATTAGTATAAATATTTCTCAGCATATAATTAAATATTGTTTTTGTGATTAATCACTATGTTTAAATTATGTTTGATTTGTAGCAATGAGAATACATAATGCATATGAGGTATTTACATTCTGAATCATAACTGTAGCAAAATTATAGTTTTGAAGTAGCCACCAAAATTATTTTTTGGTTTGGGGTCACCACAACATGAGGAACTGTATTACAGAGTCACGGCATTAGAAAGGTTGAGAACCACTGACATAGACTCTGTCTCAGTGCTGGGAAAAATTTTAAAGTGTTCAAAAGTCTTTAGAAGAATTTCTCACCTAATTTCCAGTCTTTAGTAGGTTATAGCATATGTGTGTACTGTCTCCCACGTTTATATCCAGCAAAGTAATTATAATCAAGAACTTTTCATTGGTCACAGCCTAAGTTCTGTACTATTCTGGAGTTCAAAAGTTACTTCAATTTTCGAAATACAACAGTCTTCTACTTAATAGGTGAAATGTTAAAGAAACAACACCTCCTGGCAGTTTTAAAACTTGATTTCTAAAACCATCAATGTATCGCCAGAGCCACCAGGGGACTCAGTCTCATGGACATGAAGGATACTTTTGAAGAATACTTGTCTTGAGACATTTTCTCTTTCCAGATATCTCTTAACTTGTACAACTATGCTCATGAGCAAGATATTTGCTGCTCAGCGTGGGTTGCCTAACAATCCCTTTAGTACACTTTGCGGAGCTGTTACATTCCAGGACACATCCACAAAGTCAGGTCAATGAGCTGAAGAAGAATGGACACTGATGTATCTTCAGAAAAGGCAGGAGGGGTGTGTGTGTGTGTGTGTGTGTGTGAGCATGCATTGGTGAGTTTGTGTGTAATCAGTGTATAAACACTTTCAAGTATTTAAGGCAAGATTAACAAGTGTCTAAATGCCATCCTGTGATTGCAAGTTAAAAACTGCAGAATTTACTCCAGTGCTGGCAGGCTGCCACTGCTGCAGGCCTTCAAGAAATTAGGGCTTGGGGGGAGGTGGGGAAAGACACCTTGCCAAGGGCACTCCACTCCTCCCAGTCTGTGGCATTCGTGTCAGTTTCTAGGTTTCCCTATAAATTCCTGTTAGACTTCCTAGGAATTTCCATTTAAGCTGTCAGAGAAATAATTTAAAGCATGTATGGACTTTAAAAAATATTTACAGAAAGATGTCATGCTACAACAGTCTCTGTGATCTGAGTTCTTCCTCAGCCCAATCCTAATATGCTAACAGCGTCTGGGGTGATGTTTCAGGCAATGTTTTCTGTACTTAGAGATTGCCCCACACTCACTTAACTTCGCAATGATCCATCCACATTTTTCAAGGCAAAGTGTTCAAACTGAATTATTCTTTTTCTGATTTTCCCTTCTTTCTTCCTAAAAAGTGTGGTTACAATAAATATACTCTGTCACTGTATTGATATTTACACACAAAATCTTCCGTGATTTAAAGACAAGATGTTTTGTTGGAAGAAAAATTTAATGACTGGATATATAGTTGATGATGGAAACTGTAGAGTTGGCTCTCCATAAAACAATACTGATGAACATTTGGAAGCTCGTTCTTGTTAGGAACTGCAGTAAGTAGGTGATAGGCATGGTTTTTTTCTTTTCTTTGTCTTTTTGAGACAGGGTCTCGCTATGCAGTTGAGGCTGGTCCTGAGCTCACTTTTGTAGCCCAGGCTGGTCTCGAACTTGCACCCATCCTCCTGCCTCAGCCTCCCGAGTGCTGGGATTACAGGCGTGTGCCACCACGCCCGGCTAAGCATGGTTTTTTTCAATCCTCATAAAAATTATCTCTATCTCTGTCTCTGTCTCTGTCTGTATCTCTATATCTCCAATACTGGGAACTGTGCATGCTAGGCAAGTGCTCTAATATAAATATTGGTCATCTGAGGCTCTAGCAAGCTATTTTACAAGTCCAAGAATGCACAACCAATAAGCAGAAGATCCGGTATTCTACACCAGTATTTATGCCAGTGCTAGTTTACAGCCCTATCCATTAAAATTTCAAGGGGGTTAGACTTTGTTTTCTCTATGGAAGAAATGCTTTCTATGGTCTAGGTTCCTAGTCTGAGGAGCAGAGACATATTTCTAGTGAACTTCTAATGTTATCTACACTGTTATCTGAAGCTAAAACAAGTAATGGCAACATGGCATTTGAAAATCAAAGGACAGTGTGCTCTCCTTGAGGTTCTTGTAAGTTTTTCAAAATTATCAAGTACTAATAGCTACATGTGCATTAAAAAACAGCAAGCTAAATTCAAGTTCCAGGAACATAAATAATTGAGCAATCCTTTTTTTTTTTCCAAGAAAATGGAAACCAGGTAGGACAAATATTGTTCTTTGGAACAGAAACTTGTTGCTGAATCTCACCATGGAGCGAGGAACTTATAAACTTTGAAAAAATAGGGTTCACATGGAAACAAAAACATAACAGGAACTCCAATGTGGTGACCAACAGATTTCATGTGTCTTCCCAGTTCTTTTAAAAGCTGTGGTTAGCTATTAAAATGTCAATGTTGGGACAATAAAACACCAGGATTCCGGAATTTTAGGGGAAATGCTTAGGATTTTTAACTTTGCTTTTTAATAAATTTACTAGCATAGAAGGCAGATAGAAAGGAGCTACACAGGTAAGGAGGCACTAGATGCTAAGAACTCACTAGAGAATTTCTAGAAGGCAGAGAATTTCACTGAGTTGTAAGGACTATACAACAATAGCTAAATAAAGTAATATTCACATAGTACATATAGTTGTTTTTTCTTTTAAAATCAACCCATTAAATACAACAAGACTACTTTTAAGGTAGGTGTTATTATTATGTTTATTTTGTACATGAGGAAAACATGGTGCTAAACATGAAGTTAAATTTCACAGTCACACAACCAGCAAGTGGTTAAAATGGCCTTTCAACTCTGATGGTTTAAAGTACAGGACTGAAAGCTGTATTTTCTGTGCAGAGGTGACCACTAACAGTATGTAGGACAGTCACTGTCCCTATCTAATATACTAATGTTGGACACAAACAGAATTTCTGCCATATTCATCTGGCAAAGGTCCTTGTAACCTAGATCTGTGACACTGGTCTAATGGTGACCAGTCCAGAGAAAGGATCAGGGGACCCAGGCCAGCTCTCAAGGAGCATGGAGAAAGATAACAACAAGGCAAGCAGTAACTACATACAAAACTGTCCCAGTGAACTTCCATTTCCTGGGAGTGCCATTCACATCTTTTACTGTTTTATCCTGCCTCTCATGTTACTGACAAAGTTCCCGAGACCTAAGCTGGGGCACACATGACTCTGTATCACCCTCATGGCTTTATAGATGGCAAATGGAGTGCTCCCTAGATATTATCACACGATTTGTAGGTGTAACAACGTGTGCTACAGATGCCTTACCACGGGGGCTAGGCATGAAGCTAGCTGTTGGAAGAAGTGATGTGAGAGGATGCTCAGGGAGAAAGGGGCTGAGGAGGTGGCCAAGTGCTGCAGGACAAAGCTGGACTGTGGAGTCTGGAAGACACGGGCAGCCTCTGTCTGGCCCCAAGGGCCCAAGCTGGAATGTGCCCAAAGCAGGGGAGTTTCCAGTGCAGGACCTCAGAGCCTCCTCTGAGTAATGCAAAGGCAAATGCCATGGGCAACCTCAATCCCTGGCTGATAATACAGAAGAAAAGGAATCTGCTGGGGGCTTTGTCCATATGAGAGCATCCAAGTCTTAAAGTCAGAATGATCAGAAAAATTGCAAAACAATTTCCATGAAGCAGAAAGAACAGTGATCAAGTCACGCATTTTAGTATTTTATTATTTTTAGACATGCTGAGCGGAGTCCATCAGTATATAAATGCATGCATCTTCGTTCAATCCTGATGACAGAGACAGGAAGACTTTCAGAGAGAGACTATCTCCCTTTCTCCCTTTCCTCCTTAGTCCACAGTCCTGGGGAGGCTTCTACAAGTTTCTTTCAGGTCCTTTTGAATAGAACCAGCCCCATATCTGGAGCACAAGGTGAGACACATCACCTGAGTGGTGAAGTTCTTGTCCAAGGGCATAGTTCAGCAGCAGGGGCTGAAGATCATCACACTTAGTTGGAACTCCAGGCCCAAAATTCATTCATGCTCATTTGGTTTTGGACAAATTGCAGGGTTCCAACTACTTCTGTTTAAAATGGGGACTTTTAGCATTTGTCACAGATTATGCTAAAGGATTAAGACAATATGTACACATAAAGTATTTAGCCCAGTGTCCTGGCACACTGTTGGATGCTATAACTAGTATTTCTGATATTCAACATTTGTCTGGGTTGTATCTACTAACCACAGAGCCAAACTGACAGCATCTCTTCTACAATCTAGAGCTCAGGCTCTGGAACGCCTCCTTCCCTAACTCCCACAGATCAAGACAGTAATTCCCCTGCCCTAAACCAACCCAGGCAAGGAAATCTAGGGAGCACATCTATGACCCAAGGCCCTTTGGAATGAGTCAGTCTAGCCAGTCCTCGGCTGTTTATTGGCTCTGCCTTGTGTATCTCACACAAGCCCCAATACAGGATTCAGCCTAGAGCTTTTCCCTGAACCTTTCTGCTGCTGTGTGGCCCCACAGAAGATGGTATGGCCACTCCTCTTGAGAAATTTGAGGAAGAAAAGCTCCTCTTAATGGCATCACTGCCTCCATGTTGTTACACAACCTCTTCTGTGAATTAAAATCCCATATGTAATGAACCATACTCATAATAATATTTACTTAGGCCATAAAATAGAGCCAGTTAACTCTGCATATGTCCGTTCAGTCCATCTTTTATCTCTACTTTCATTATCTTGTGTCTGATTCACTGCAGTAACCTTCACATGACTTGCTGGCTCCAGTCTCTTGCTTCCTCAAACCATCTCTCTACACAGCTGTCTTTTAATATGATCTACTTTTAATGCAGGATACTAAGCTGAGACACCTCAGGGGAGCACCCCAGGTTTATAGTTCAAGTTCCTTTATTTATTTTTTTCTGTTTTTTTAAAAAACTTTACGTATGTATGTATGTATGTATGTATGTATGTATGTATGTATGTATTTATATTATGGCCAGCTCAGCCGGCCCTGGAGGCTGGCACAGCATGTGGTGCCAGGGATCAAACCATGGTCCCTGCAGTTGCCTAAGCTTGCTTAAGCAGGTGCTTTAGACTGCTGAGCTACTTGCTGGCCCTCAAGCTCCTTTAGCTTGGCTTTGAGGCCCTCTAGCTTCTGCCCCACACCTGCAGCCATACTGGACAATTCAACCTTCACCATAGCTGCCATTTGTATGTCACACCTCCCTACCTTTGGTCATGCTGATGACCTTCTCAAACTCTCTAACCGTGGAAGTCACCAGTTTATTTGGGCCTTTAAATTGCTCATCCTATATAGTATAGAGACCTAACTTAACATCACAATCTTCAGCTTAACTTAGAACCCCAGTGTGTTAAAAACAAAAAAGACTGAAAGTACTGAATTATTCAGTCTGAGGGACTGAAATACTTACTTTTTTTTTTTTTTTTTTGTCTTTTTGAGACAGGGTCTCGCTATGCAGTTGAGGCTGGTCCTGAGCTCACTTTTGTAGCCCAGGCTGGTCTCGAACTCGCACCAATCCTTCTGCCTCAGCCTCCCGAGTGCTGGGATTACAGGCGTGAGCCACCACGCCCGGCTAATACTTACTTTTTATTGCCTTTAGCTTCAGGTTTAAATACTATACTCCCAGATGGTTATATAGGTCTAATACTTGCTGGGGAATCTCTATGCACATTTCTTAAAGAATTTCCTCCTTAGATATTCATTTAGCACTTCTACTTTTTTGTATTATACTTGCTGCATTTCTTTATATTTGCTTTCTCTGCATCACACTAGAGAAACTCAAGGGGAGTTCTTTTCTCTCCAGAACATTCATTAGTTTTATATATAGCAGCAGTTCAGTGAATACTTATTGAATCTGTGCCCCACAATTATTTTAATTAAAATGAGGGGCTACTACTAAATGGTAATTACATAGTTAATTATGAGGAAATGTGAGAACAGAGTTATATATCTAAAGTTAAACTAATTAAATTAAGTATGTGTCAGAGTATGAATCTGTTAAATTCTACCAGAAAAGTGATAGATACAGTAAATTGTTTTATAGCATACTGTCACATTTAATCATTACCATTAATTAAAGATTGGATTAAATTTATTTTTTGCTTTACAAAGACACAGTTCTCTTAGTATATGAGTGAACCAAACACAGAGTTGTGATTGCACAGCTTCTGTCTTGACTTTATCCAACGAAGTTGCTAGACCATACCTGAAGTAAGGCTAAAGATTCTATTGGGTTTCGCAGATCTCTCTCCAGGCTACCACAAAATGCTCCCAGGCCAAAATTAGGAGATGGGACATGAGCTGGTCAGAAAAGAACTCAGAGCCAACCCTGGCCCCTGGTTTCTCCAAACCTCAGTGGCAGCTGAATGAGGACATCAGACTTGGGTAGGCATTCTAGTGGCTCAGTCACACTTTCTCTAATGGCTGCCTAAGACTTCCAAGTCCTCAATAAAAATTTGGTGATTAGCTGACTTCATCGTCTGACTTTTCTCCCAGCATCATTATTGGCTGAGACTTGCAACCACCTTTTCGCACTAGGTGGGTGGCTGGGCTTGGGAAAGCAGACCATTCCACCGACACACAGAAAAGCTCCTCCCCACTGATGGAGGGAAGCAAATGGTGGCGTAGAAAAAAATTCCCCAAATTGCTCAAACATGATTACAGGTTGCCACTAAGAAATGAGGAAGGAAGGGCTTTCTTTTCGACTACAGGGTGTACAAACTGTGCAGGCAGAAATTATTATTTTATATCTGGGCCAATCATAGTCTGCAGGCCTTTGATATGCGAAACACCATAACAACTTAAGTACCTGGTATGACTTGAGGAGCATCAGGAGAGATTACACAGGCTGTCTATGAAAACCAGACTCTTGACTTTATGACATCTTGCATTTCATGTTTCTGAAGTCACTGCTCTCAGATATTCAGAGTGCCAACTCTGGATAGACCTTGGCAATGGTAGAATTAGACAATGTCAAGCCAAGGAGATCTGACTGTGCTCACTGGATAGATAAAGAGAGGAGACCACAGAAGAATAAACACAACCAGCTGCACACACTGCGCTGAAATAAGGAACATAACCCACGGACCTTTCAGATACTCAGAGGAGGCAGGAGCCTAGCAGGAAGAGGCTTTCCAGGGGCAGGAAAATAGAATTTATGGAAATTATATACACTAAGATAAATAGGATTTCACTCTATGAAGTGAAGAACTTGGTTGCAGTTTAAAATTTTCAAATGTTTGTTCTCTATTTGATGTTTGGGAGACTGGGTAAGTAACTTATCAATCATGAAGACAGCCTGTGATGATAGCAACCGCCATCCTGAGTTTCAGTTTGCGCACCTCATTCTCATACCTACTTATTCTTTTTGAAATAGCTGAAGGACAGTCAGCTTCTCAGCAGGTTCTACATCTCATATTCAATCAACTGTGATTTAAGAATATTTGGCAAAAAAGTTTGACATCTATGTTGAGTCTGTGGAAACCTTTTCCTTGCCACTAGTTCCTAAACAATAAGGTGTAACTATTTATTTATATAGCATTTACGTTACAGTGGACATTATAAATAACTTATATGATGTAAAGCATACAGGAGGATGTGCACAGATTATACACAAATCTGTCTTTTTATATAAAGACTGGAGCATAGTGGGGTTTTGGTACTCATAGGAAGCAATCTGTGGAAGCTATTGGAAGAGAACCTCCCATATGCGGACCACCTTCTCAGCCATGAATGCCAGGGAACTCTGACCACATACATTACGCTGAGGGAAAAACATCAGAAAAGGATACATGTTGTATAATTCTACTTACAAGATCATCTAGAATAGGCAAATTCAGAGACAAAATAGATTCAAGGTTACCAAAGGCTGGATGGGGGAAGATGGGATGGCACTGCTGAATGATTACAGAATTTCTGTTCAGGACAGTGACACATTTTGGAAATAGTAATCTTTTTTTTTTTTTTTTTTTTTTTTTTTTTTTTTTTTTTTTTTTTTTTTTTTTTTTTTTTTTTTTTTTTTTTTTTTTTTTTTTTTGGCTTTTTGAGACAGGGTCTCACTATGCAGTTCAGGCTGGCTTTGAGCTCACTTTTGTAGCCCAGGCTAGTCTTGAACTCGCAGCGATCCTCCTGCCTCAGCCTCCCAAGTGCTGGGATTACAGGCGTGAGCCACCACGCCCGGCAGAAATAGTAATCATAGTTGCAAAACATCTGGAATATAATTGATGCTACTGAAATGTATGCTTCAACTGGGTAGGAGTGCAAATGGTTTGCTTCCTATATATTTTGTCACAGTTTAGAAAATCAGTAATATGATGTATTGGAAACCATTGAACTTTAAATGGGCAACTTGAGTAGCATATGAATCATATTTCCATACAACTGTTAAAAAGGACACATATTGGCTATAGGAGTACAGGTGGGTAGGAGGAATAACACCTAATGGTCTGTAGATAAATCAGTAAGAATGATTGACAGCATTGAAATGCATATTTCAAAATAGCTAATAGAAGGATTTTGAATACCCCCAATACAAAGAAATGATGAATTTGGAGGTGATAGATATGAGAACTACTGTGGTATCATTACACATTGTACACATGTATTACAATACCATAGGCAAATGCAAAATGTGTATAATTATGTATCAAAAGTATTAAAGACCTTTATGTATTGATTTAAAAAATATCTTACACGTGTGCATATTACTTTGCCATCTTGTAAGATTTTGAATGTTGCTACAGAAATTTACCACACCTGCTGGGAGGGCATGGAAAAGGAGAGAAAACCCTGGGCTAAGAGCTTGCACACCGGGTGTCCAGGCCTTGCCCTAGCATTGAACAGGCCATGGATCCTCAGCTGCCAGGCTCTTTCCTCATCTATGAACAAAGCAGCTGAATCAGGTGCTTGAGTTTTGAAACACTATGAGTCACTTCTCACTGAGTTTACAAATAATTAATAATCCTCTGGCAGTTTAGAACACAGAACAGACTTCTAAATTTGAAAAACCTAGTTAAATGACTAATTTATTCTCTTGCAATGAATATTTATTGAAATAATTTCATGGATTTTTTTTTTTTTTTTGTCAGAGCTGGAGCTCAAGCTCAGAGCCACACACATGCTGAGCAAGCGCTCCTCCACTGAGCTGTAGCCCCAGCCCCGCGGCTCCATCCTTGCTGAACACAGTCAATTAGCCTGAAAAGCGTGGGTGGGAGCCACTATCACAACAAAACACACAATAGCTTTTAGTTTTTTATATCTGAAAAGCAGGCTAGCACATAATCAGTAACTACAAAAATGTCAATATATCTGGCTTTCAATACACACTTGCTTAAAGGAAGAAGTCACATTTCAGGCTTAGGAAAACCTCCAGATAAAAGCATTTCAAGGGACAGCCAGCCAGCTCCAAATCCCCAGGGTATTTGCCACAGACTTGCTTCCGCAGCGAGCTCTGTGTTTCTCTCCCCAGGGAATCCATAAGACCCAAGAATTCTCTAGGCATCATTAAGAAGTCCAAGGTCTAGACAGAAGAGATTGAGGTCAGGGATTTCCGAAAAGTAATTTATTCTAATAAAATCATATTTCAGAAAGGGATCACAATAACATGTTGAATCAAGTTAGCAGGAGAGCTACATATCTGTCACAGTTCTATTGTTGCCTCAAAACAATAGTCACAAAAAGGAAAATAAAAATAATTAGGGGGAAACCCAGAAGCTAACTTCTGTCATTTCCCATACCAGAGGCAATGAAATCATATGATTTGGACTGAAAGTTGCCAAAAAGCAGAATACTTTTTTAAAAAAATTTTACTAGTTTAATACAAATGCCACCAATGTATTGCACCTTCATACATACACTTTTGAATTAAAAGAAGGAAGAAATAGCCAGATATCTTTTTCTATGTGACTACTAAGTTTTTGAACCAGAGGGAAGTAAATTTGCTACAAGTGAGTTAACCACAACTCATAACCCAAGGAGCACAACAGACCCTATACTTATCAATTCTATTGGAAGGGGAGTTATAAACTCATAATTACCTCCCCCAAATCCCTTTGAAAAAGTCACTCAGTCACATCATAGTGTCACAAGCTTACCCTGAATCCAGATTCCACCCTGTTTCTGTGGGACGGGGCCTTTTGACTCAGCTCTTCGAGGTGAGCTTCGATTCCTCCACCCCCGGACCAGAGTGCCCACCATGGTGGCTGACAGCATGGTCCCAGCAGCCGTGGTCCTCTAGGGAGGTCCTGACCTGCCTGGTCAGGCTGCCCCAGGAGCAGGAGCACGTCCTCCTTGAAGGTGCTCCACCCAGGCTGACAGGCCTGGGCAGTTCCTCCTGTCTTCATCCTCCACCCACATCCTCATCCTTTGGTGCTGGGAGCCCTCCCTGCTGAGGCCCAGGGAAAGTTTGGGACCTGAGATGAGAAAAAATGGACAGCACTGAAAAGAAAATTGAGGGCTAAGGAAGAGAGGTGATTGGTAGAACAGTCAAGCTGATGAAGTGCCAGTCTCCTTTATGTGGGTAATTATTTTTGATTCTTCATTTTCAACAGTGAGAGATGGACTGTGTGTGAGCAGTAGGTGTGGCAAGCACCTGCATCCCTATTTGTCATAGACTGTTTTCTCTCTGGTACTGGGTCCACTTTGAGGCGGTTGGCTTTCCAAAAAGAACCACTCTTCTACACACCCAGAATGTGCTTACACTGTACGAAAGGCATTACTCATACATATTCTGTGTGTTCAAGAGTTATATTGGCTTTTGAGGATAAAGAAAGTTGGTTAAGAGATATAATAAAAATTCACAACCACTTCAACTACCAAAGCCTTTTGAAAAATGAATTGCTTTCAGTGGCCTAATTATCTCTGCGGCTGAGGTAGCTGAGGTGGCCTTGTCCTGAGTGGGTGGGACCTGAGAAACACTCACATGGCACTCTGTTCACATATGCCTCCTACTGGTTGGGTGTGTCAGCTGTGTACTGGTGAGAGACCTATGACCAACTGCATAAGAGTGGTAGGAAGGCCAACTGGTTCTAGAAAGTTCTAGAATTGTCAGTATCTCTGACTGCTGTATTCCTTCAGACTATATGGTAGAGACTAAGACTGAATTAACTGTAGGCAGCCTGGGAGGCTTTCATATTTATTTTCAGTATGACTTGGATGACCTTGCAGAATAACCCATACCACATTTCATTCTTTTTCTTCCTTTCCAAGTTACACCTCATTGAATTGAATAACACCAAGGTTACTTCTTGGTAACCTTGTAGAGGTGGGAAGACTCCCCCAACCTCCCAAAATTGATCACTTTTGTTTTAAAGGTTAAGTTTACTAAAAGAATGTTTTAAGGATATACACTTTACATATTTATTAGGTTGAGTTTTTCCTTTATTATTTTGACCTTTCCAAATGAGAAACACTTTGGTATCACTGAAGACGGAGGGAAAGCAGAAAAGGAGGATGGGAATTCACAATGGTATAACAGAAGGAAGCTTCTGGCTCTATTCCCACCACACTTGAAACTCAGGGTGGAACCCCAAGGTAGCATTTGATTATGGGGAGCCAGGGGGCAGCATGTGATGAGAGGTACAAGTCCTGTTCCTCCCACTGGGGTGCATCTCTTCCCTTTAATAACGTTTCCCTTTCCCATGGGCAGTTCCCTGTTCCACAGCAGGCTGAGCTGAGCTGAAAGCTTTATGGGAGAGCTGCACACGGGTAGACACTACCTTTTAGGGAAAAGTGTAGAAGGCCTCATTGATCTCAGCCTACTGTCACCTGCAGAGTCACATGGGCCTGACCTGCCTCCTGTTGGGCCACTCCTTGCTGGGGTGAAGTGGTCCCCAGAAAAACAGGGGAGCTGATCCAGTGTGGGGATCAGGGGCCACCTCAAGGTATGGGCCAGCATCACTCATCCAGGGATAGGACCAGGAGATGGGGGCCTAGAGTCATATATCTGTTTCTGGAAGTTTGTGTCCAAATGTAGGGATGGAATGGGCTGGGAATGGAGAGTTAGGAATTCTAAGGGTGAGCCTACCAAGACACACAGAGGCCACCACTGAACCCATCCTCAGGATGAGAAGACCAAAAGCGCGGTCATGGTGAAAGCAGGGGATCAGGATTAAGACTGTAAGGAAGAGCTACTCAGTGCCCTTCTACTACGTTGGTCCCCTGAATGTTTGACCACTACCACTGCTCCATATCTGAGAGCCCAGCCCCAAAAGGCCAATCAGGAGACCAAGATGACAGGCATAGGACTTCTGGTCTATACCACAGGCCACAACATTCTCAAGTCACAGCAAATTGGCCAAATTCAGACACCAGGGTCCCTGCAGAGCCCCCATTAGCAGTACCCAGGGATTGTGTAAGGAAGGAGGCAGGTGGGGGCAGCCAACCACACTGCAGCCCCGCAGAGCACCTCACGGTGGCCTAAGCAGAACGTTTCCCACACACTCCTCCTCTTGACCTAACTGGGCATCAGAAACACCTTCCAGGGGAAGAAGAAGGCCGAGGAAGAGGAGGAAAAGAAAGGGCAGAGAAGGAGAAGGGAGGGGGAAACGGAGAGAAGAAGAGAGAAGAAGCCCTGTACATGGTTTACTCTAAAATGACCCTTGCGAGGTCGGAGATTGTGCTGGGGAGTTCACAGTTAGTAAAGCTTCCAAGTCTTCCCACATTACCAGTCTGGATTTTGTGCTTCCTTGAGGACCAACATCCTTTGTGATTGCTGCATTCAGCATAATATATTAGCCAGCGCAGGGCTGCGGGGTGGAGCAAACACCTCCATGGTGGGGTCTAGCCGCACTCGCCCCTCCTCCCCATACTCCCCAGGCTGCCTGGTGCTTTTGTCTCTCTGTGAGTCCTACCTGCCTGCCACTACCCCAGCAGCGTGCTGGTGGCTGGTGGCTGGTGGCCTCTCCCAGCATCCCCTTGTCTTTACTCCTCACCCAGCCTCTTCAGTAGCCCACAGTGGCTTGCCAGTGATGTTCTGGCCTGGGAGAAAATGTCAGGGCAGCAGTGTTCAGCACGTCTCACCACACAAAGAATGGCTCCACCTTTGCATCAGATGTGTGGTTTCCTGAATACACGTAGGAGCTGCCAGGATGTAATTGCGATTCAAATTCAACAGCAGTGTGCGACTCTGTTATGCTTAGCTTGCTGGGGACAGCAGGTGCGACACTGGGTGTCCAAGGTCCCAGGCCCTCCACCCCAGGAAGCTGAGCAATGATTCTGACTGATGAGAGAAACATGGCCAGGAAGAGGAAGAAGAGTAACTTCCTGCCTGTGAAGTCGGCCCCACCCTTCCCCCACGCAGACGTACTTCCGTGAGCAGACCCCACTAGGACCAGCTGCGTTCTTCCCTCGGCAGTTAAGGGAAGCCGCTCGATGGCGAGCTCGTGAGGTCATCTTCCCCCGCTGAGTCTGTTTAAATATAAGCTGGCTCTCTTCTCTTCAAAAGGAGGACGGAAACACTCTTCCGTTAGATGGGACATTCAGAATCTAGTCATCCTGAAGGCCACCGAGGGCGATTGGGGTTCACAACAGACCGTAATTCACAAGGCGTCTGCCTCCCAGTTCCAAGGATGCCCCTGAGTTACCAACTTATCTTCCAGGTTTCAAAAAACACTCGCCTCTCCTGAGCATGTGGGCCAAACTGGGCCATTTTTAATCTTGGTAATCGCTTAGGAGCTCCTGGGGCTCCGGGTACTCAAGGACACCTGGCACATGCTGACTGAAGATTGGCACGTCCAGTTGTGATGATAGGGCTATCAGCTGTGACAGCGTGCGCTAAGCCATTGGAATAAGGAAGGACTTCCTTCGCCACAGGGAGGAGCTGACCTCCTCTGAAGATGGCCGGAAGGAGCTTCCAAGGCAAGGGTGCGGCTGTGTGAGGAACGGTGCCCCTCAGTCCTGAGATTCCTGCCTGTCTGTCTGTCTGCTGGCTGGTGAATCCCACTTTACACTTGCCTTACAGGCAGGAGCAAGGAGGTACCCTGGCAAGCGTTCAAGGAAAAACTGGCATAATCACAGCCGAACTCTTGCGCTCATCTGGCAGGGAGCTGCCTCCTGGTAGCTCGTGCCCCGCCTCCGTTCCTAATGCATTCAGTTGGCCAGGTGCAAGCTCTGCTCCCTTGGGGACGCTGCCCTGCTTCAGCCCATGGTGGGAAGGCTCCTTCCTTTCTGGAGTTCGGTGCGCAGCTGCCACCTGCCCAGAGACATGAGACACAGCCTCCACCTGGCTGCCTCCTGTGCTTCCTGCTCTCAAAATGGTTCAAAACCTGGGTAGAAAGAACAGGGCTTTGTTATTTTGACCCCCAGCCCCAACAACTGGCAGACTGGCTCCTGGTGCTGGCATTCCAACAACAAAATAACTCTTGAAGATGGACGTTTCTGCCTGGTGCTGTCCTGCAACCATGGGCCATGTGTTTTTGTTTTGGTGAAGCATCTTGTGGTATAGCTGGCAATCTCAAGCTGGCTTTCGTTGAGGCCCAGTGAGGCACTCAGGAGAGATTTTTGCTTTGGCAGCTGATTCAGCTAAAATGACCTGGCCACTGATGAGTAGCTCATTCCGACTGCCAGGCATGCAGGCGGCACAACACGCACAACCAGGGGCCCGGGCTGGGCCTTTAAGCAGAGGGCTGGGTAGTCTCAGCAACAGTGGCTTGGCCTCATGGAAGAGTGGCAGCAGTTTTACAAGGCAGGCTGCCTTGGGTAACCCCTGGCCTACACAGATATGAGGTTTCTGAAGCAAGTGCACTGAGGCAAAGCATCCACACTTGGAAAAGGAGTCTTTGTAAGAACAGACTGTTTTGACAACAGGATGGGACAATATCACAGCCAGTGAGCGCAATAATACACACTGCAGAGTGAGCATGGGGCTTTGGGTTATAGCTGTCAACCTGTCCAGCAACTCTTGTTTAGCGCATTCAAGGCCAAGAGGAAACTGAGGTGGTGCAACATTTAGATGCAGGTGGCTTTCCCACAGGTTTGAGTCTCTTCATTCTAGATGCAGTGACTCTACATCCCCAGGTTCTCTCACTCAGATCCTACAGAGACTCTCCTCTGGACTTGGCAGTGGTTCCTGGATCAAAGGACTATGTTTAGGGAGAACAGCTGTTCATGGATAACTGCTCCAGGGAGTGGGGGTGAAGCCCATTTCCTATATTTGGAGGGTGTGGAGCTGTTGGTATAGGTATAGTTCTCCACATGAAAGGCATGGAGAAAATTCAATAATATTCTTCTAAAAAAGAAAAGGAAAGGCAATGCACAATCATTTCTTTTACAAGAGTGCTAACCACATCTCGGTCTGAGTGGTTCTGAATGAGACATTGTGAAAAATCCACCCAGGCACCACACAGACTGTCTCATGCCATATTTATAGTCTTGGGCATTGGAGAGGTCACAGGAGAAAATGAAGGGAAGGCCAACACACACACATTCTGCTCAAATAAATTAATTCCTAAAAAAATGCTTTGGTAAACTCACACAGAACTTGGGTTCCTGGGCATATGAGCATTACTGTCTAGAGATGAAGTCTCCCAAGGGCATCTTATTTCTGTCTGCCCTGGTGGTGGGAAATGTGCCCGTCCAACCTCTCCTCTCCTTTCCTCACTGCACACACCTCCAGCTCTTCTTTTCACTTCGAGACTAAAGATCCTAACTAGGTCATCTGTACTCACCATCCTCATCACTTCTCTGGTCTGTTTGTGGCTCTCCTGAATCCCACTGGAGCAGCTCTCTGCCAGAGGAAGCCACTTCAGCCAATCAGTATTTATAAGTCTCTTTCCCATGGAATGTCTTGGCAGCATCTGATGCTTTTTTTTTTTTTTTTTTGCGGTACCAGGGATTGAACTCAGGACTCTGTGCTTGCCAGGCAAGCACTTATTCTACTGAGCTATCTCCCCAGCCCAGCATCTGAAGTTTTGAGCCACTAGTTACTTCTAGAAACACTGCCTTCTCTGGTCCCTTGTCACCCTGGTTCTCCTCCTGCCTCTCCTGCCATTGCATGTCAGTCTCCTGTGAGCTATCAGCTGGTCATTTGGCTAGCCAGCTCTTTGTGTTATGTGCCCAAACAGCCAAGCACAGGACAAGCACCAAGGTCACTAATTACTCAATATCTTAGCTTTGAGACTTCTTAGGAAACATGAAATGCAGCACACCCTAAATGAAACAGTCTTCCTCCCAGCCCAGGCTACTTCACATGTGGGACTCTGCCAGTCAGAAATATTGGAGCCAGCTTTTCTGCCTTTTCTTCTTCCTCTGAAATTAATTCACATCATTACTATCTCCGCTCAACTTTTCAACTTTCAACTTTAACTGGGTCTCACATGGCACCTAATTTTCTCCACCTCCATCCTGCACACCTTCCACCTGCACTAGTGCCACCATCTTCTGGAGAGAAGGACTGTCACACCAGAATCTTCCAAACTGCAAAGCACGTCACCCCTACGCCATGCACCACAGCACCACAGCATCTTCCACTCTGTGTCATTTTACCATGCTAATGATCAGATCCTTTAACTTGGCGTCCAACGCCTGACCTGTCGCAGTTCTGCCTCCCTGCTCTCCTTCCAGCCTTGTCTCTTGGCCCCACAGACTCACTACTTCTAGGTAGGTTTCTAGGGCTCATGGTTTCCCCATGCAGCTCTTCTGTCCCCACCACAGCTGCTATTACTTTGTTGGATCTTGCTCATGACAATGACAATAATTTTTTCCTGACATTTACAACTTACAATGAATATTTGGTCTCTAGACACCTCTCCTACTAACCCAGCTTATAATAATGGCCATAGGGAGCACTTTTTTCCCCCTGTATCAAATTCCCAAAGCCTGGGTTGCTGTGTAGCACACAACAAACACTTGAATGAATGAGTGAATGAGTGAATGAATGAATGAACAACTATTGTGCACTGGGAATTTTGGTCTAATTACTATGTAAGCTATTTCTATCATTCCTGTTGTAATTTTTTAAACATGCCATTGTTTATAATTGAATACTATGTTCTGATAAAGAAAGCAGCCCATAATTATCAAATCCTTCCCATGGGAAAGCACCAGCTGTTTCATGATAGTCTTTCTTTCTTTCTTTCTTTCTTTCTTAATAGATTCTTCAAAGGGAGTGCTTTGGTGAAAAGTGAGATGCCTACCTTTCTATCCTATTTAGAGGGATCATTCATACCATCTCTACATCTAGAAATACTACATTGCTGGACACAACCCTAAAACTCAAGAAATTGAATGAATAACCAAACAATTCTTTGGAGTTTAACATTCATAATAAGATTAAAATATAGGTAAAACATGTTTAAAAACTGCTCACCTTGTTCCTTATTAAGAATAAGAATTGAGGAGTAGAGGCACTGGGTACAACCATCTCACACCCTTACATTACTGGAAATTCTTATCTCCATTTATCTCCTCTGCAGCAAAGTAAGGCAAGGCTAATTTACCATAGTGTGATACCTTCTCCTATATATGTACTGATTTTGTCTGAAATTATTTATTAACATTTTCATACTTTTGTTTTTCTGCAGATTTCTTATTGTCTCAAAAATGAAAGATGATGTGTTATGACTGATTATCAGTGTAGAATTAATTTGTATTCAGACCTTTCAGGCTTTAAAAGCTCTAGTATGAATGATAGCTTAATATAAGATTCACAATTAAAAAGGCACCTGGAAGCATTATATTTTAACTTGTGCACTCATTTCTCATTGCAGGAGTGGTAAGCACAGATTCAGAGCAAGACCCCCACATTTGGCAGTTGGAAAGAACCATCTGCTTTAGCAAAACATTTGTTATTTGTAACTCTACCCTGAAATTTGAACCCTATAAGGTTTTAGAACTCTATATTAGATTGGTGCAGAACCTTAGGCCAGAGAATGTGCCAACATCTCTCTCTTTCCCTTCTACAAAGAGTATGTGGATTAATTACAAGGCACTGATTGACTTGGATTAGCCTTTATCCCTGCCTGCACAAAATTAATTCCTACCACTTACATCAATTAGACTGGGTCAAGATGGGTAATTCAGGCTGAACTTAATATAAAAGCATCTGCTTAGCAGAGTGTCTGGAGTTAACAAGGATCTATTAACAGTTATGAATGGCATAAGGAGTTAGGTTTCTCCTTGTTCACTTTATAGAACTGCTGGTATTTATTCAGTCACTGGGGAACTGGCTGTTCCCTGGGGATAGTTTTGAAGCTGCTGATCCCAGGAAGCAGAGAAACACATTTACCTTTTTGTCACAAGTTACCTTTCCATATCAGATAGGACATTTAAAGGCTCAGAGAGACTAGTTATGTTGAAGACACAAACACATTGAGAAGCACTTAGAAGGTTTCCTTCTTTAGTCTTGCTCAAAAGATTTCCTACTACATGTTTTAGTTCACAAATAGTTAGCAAGGGGATTTTCTAGGGAACAGGATTTGTACAGGCTGGGCCAGGAGTCCTTTCACCAGGGAAGGTTACGTTGGAGGACTTCCCCCTTGACTTCCAAGAAGACCAGCCTCTCCCTGGGAGTCACTGAGGTATCCCACCCTCCTTCCTCATGACTGGAGGCTCCCACTTGTGAGGGTCCCTAAACATGTCTTGTTCTGCATCTGGTGAAGAGGTAATCATGGGTATTCTCTTTTTTTTTATGTATTTGGTACAGGGTCTCCAGGGTCTCATTACATAAATTGAACTTGTGATTCTCCTGTTTTCAGCCTCCAAAGTGCTTTTAAACATAATTTTAGATGGTTCTAGTTATTATTATTAACAAAGTGACACAAAAGATAGCGCTACCATTAACCACCCAGGGATTAAACTAATCAATCTTGCTCCAAGCTAAATGGAAAGTGCACTGTTGAGATATCAAATTTCGGACTCCAAAATTTCTTTTTCAGTAGACACAGCAGCACTCTACAGGTAAAGGGCAGGTGTCACTGTAGTGGAGAACACAGTGACCCCCACACTATGCCATGGAGTGTGAACTTCAGATATTTTTTCCTTTTGTATTATATCCTGCATTATTTGCCTTATTTTTATTGTATTTCTTACTTGACATATCCATATTTTATAGGTATTTGATCATGACTACAAGAAGTATCTTAGCCGTTTTGTTTAGGCTATTTAATTTTATCTTCTCAGACTTAAATAATCCTTTGTGCTTACTTTCTCACTGAGAAAAATAAGTTTTATCATTTAAGAGGTCAGACTAAAACTAAGGAAGGGGATAGAGGACTGAAGACGCCCTATGTCCAGTGTAAATGTGAAAAACTCAGTGAGGGGTAGGCAATGCCTTCCCGCCAACCCCTGCAGCTCGTGGTTAAAGCAGTGCCCTGCTGGGTAACAGACTTAGTTGTGGGTCTTGCGCTTAAGGACTGTGTGACTCTGGGTAACTTTTAAAAAAAATGTATTTAGTGCAGGGTCTACAGAGTCTATTGGGTCTCGTTACATACATCGGACTCATAGTGATTTTCCTGTTTTCTGCCTCCCAAGCACTGGGATTACAAGAGCGCCACCATGCCCAGTCTCAGTTGCCATCTCCGCAGGGCACACCTGGGATCGAACCCTGGCCGCTGTGCTTGGCCTAAGCAGATCTGGGTAACTTCTGAGTCCTGCAAATTTGCCTGCTGTGGATTAATAAACAGCTCAAGCAGAGAGGATGATGAGGATGTTGACCTTACTGAGGAGCTGTGACTGCGGGGTGGTGCAGGAGAAAGGGTCAGATTCGAAGAGAGGCAGGTTCCTGGACGACCTCCTGCAAATGCCAGGCCCCAAAAGGCTGCCCTCCGATGTCAAACGTCATCCCTCACTCAGCCCACTATATCAACTCGCATTAGTTTGGAGTTTGCAAGCGGCAAGCTGTTCGCGACCTGCACGCACATTTTCTGGGACACGTCTGAGGAGGTGAGATCTGACATTATGTAACTGGAAAGCAAAGTAAAAGCCAGGTTGCTTCAGCGCATGCGCATGAATTTACAGCTCTCGCCAGAGTCCGGCGACAGTGTGTGTACTCTTCGCCTCTAGGTAAGGAGTCCTCGCTTGAATCCTGCAGTCTTGGTGCTGGGCTGAGCCTGAAGGTGACCTCAACTGGGAGAGAGGTTGGCCCTAAGCACACGCATTCTGTTATCGTCCACCCAGTAAAACAACGGTGACCGCGACACCTCCAGACAGGAGAACATCTGCCCAAATGAACTTTCTGGTTAAACATTAAAGCTTCTTTCAACTCTTGTTAAATTTTTGTTTTCCTCTAAACTGGGTCACACGGGTTCCCTTAATGAGTATGGTAACCAAATTCTAATTTCACATTCCTCTGATGCTCCAGACTTTTGCTTGGCCTCGGGGTCAGCGGGCATGAATGGAAATTCTGGCCTGACTGCAGGAAGACCGGGGTG
>PVJA010029036.1:5899-27147 GCA_004027025.1 Myocastor coypus | reverse complement strand
GGTCATGCCCACACACTGCACTCTATAGAATGATTGTGAGGACAATATGCAATATGTCAACACTCAAAGAAAAAAAGGGGGGGGAAAAGAGTAATGTGAATTTAGAAAGGTTAATGTTTAGTTGTTTGATCAATCTTATGTACCTATATGTATTAATCTAAACTGATCTGATGATGAAAATATGTAATATAACCATTGTTAAATTTAAACAATAAAAAAATTGGAAAAAAAAAGACAAAAAAAAGATTTGGATTCATTCTCTCAGTCTTCTGATCTTCAGAATATTATTTGTGACTATTCATAGTCATATTTTTATTATAGATTACTCCAACTGACTTTCGGCAAATAAACTGCAGCTTTACATAATACAAATCAGAGTCTAATAAATATAATTAAAAATCTCTCCATGAAATAAGATAGTATCCCACGGGGCATTGCAAAACACAATTATACCTTCATGGCACATGCTCTTTTTAAGCAAATCCATTTGTGGTTGCTGAAGTCTGACAATCCTTTCTCAAAATTGGTATCATCTGATATATAACACCCTATACTAAGTGAGAATTAAGTAGGTATTTTATTATTTCTATCCTGGATTATTTCTTTAAGCAGAAGCATCAACATTTATATATACCAGGCATTTATTTGTGTTTAATAGCAAAATAGTTACATTGGTATAATAGTTAATTATAGCTACCCTCTTTGAGAGGTGACTAAATTCTTCAACATGTGTTTAGTAAGAGCATCTCAATGAGCAATAGGCAGATTCAAATTTCCTTTTTCTTTCTGTGGGAAGGTTTGTTCATTTAGTTCTTCAAGGTGATTTTAGCATAATTCTTGGTAACATTGTTTGAAACATTTGAATAGAAATAAAATTATATGAAAAAATTTTCTGCAATTCTCTTTAATTGGAGAAGATAAAATACACAGGAAGAAAGAAAAGAGTGTGTTACTTGGAAAATGGAGATTTTTACACATTTTTGAAATTGAGAAAAAGACTCAGCATCTTTAGATAGTTATAGATCCACTGTCAGTTAAACGAAGGGACAAGCAGAAATGCTTTAATGTTTAACACAGACGTGTGTTACATACACATGCTTTCACACATAAACATGTATACTTCAGAGTTAGTGTTGTCCCTGGTTAAACCCTAATGTCACAGTAGTCACCAATCAGGAACTGACACTAGGACACAGTACAATAAAAAAAAATGACTCACTAAACTAGCTGCAAGTCTTCAACATGTCAAAAATCTATCTTGCAGTTTTTCATGAAAGAAGAGGAAGAGGAATCAATATCTGCAGCAGATCGCTTATGAAAATGCACATCTTTTTTTCAATTTTTTTATTGTTTAAATTTAACAATGGTTATATTACATATTTTCATCATCAGATCAGTTTAGATTAATACATATAGGTATATAAGATTGATCAAACAATTAAACATTAACCTTTCTAAATCCACATTACTATTTTTTTCTTTTCCCCCTTCTTTTCTTTGAAAGTTGACATATTGCATATTGTCCTCACAATCATTCTACAGAGTACAGTGTGTGGGCATGACCCACCTCCCTATTGATGTTGCTTAGAAAAAAGAAAGAAAGAAAAGGAAAGAATATACTTCTCTTTGGACTAAGAGGAAGCAGATACATACACAGTCAAAGGTTTTGCAATTGCAGTGTGCCACCAGTGAAGCTTGTGACGTTGGAGACTATTGAATCTAAGCCTCCTAAAGCTCATCTCACCAATCTAGCTCTGCGTTCCATGCATTGTAATTAAGGATGGAAATGCACATCTTGATATAGTCAAGAATTCCAATTTTTCCCTAGGATGCATAGTTTCCTTCATAATGTATCTCCTTACTGACTTAAGCACTTAAAAATCTCTCCCATTAAATTATGTTCAATCTTCTCAAAATCAGAAGTGTTTCAAATTTAAAAGAGAGCAAATGAGCCCTCTTCTTTATTTCTCCTTTCTTGGTTTCAGCACCACAAAATTTAAGCAGACTGAACAGAGAAAATTTTGACATACAAAGAGGAAGGGTGAGGTTGTTATGTGAAATGTGTTCTTTAAGTCTAGGGGACAACACCTATCTGGAACTTTCTAGAAGGAGCCCTTCTTAGGTTACATCCTTGCTTTCTCTTTTTTCTCCACATCCATTAAATTTGAACCATTCCATTTTTTTATTATTATTTTTGCGATACCAGGGATTGAACTCAGGACCTTGCACTTGCCAGGCAGGTGATTATGACACTGAGCTATCTTCCTGGCTCTGAATCATTCTAAAGTGAATACTTTTCATAAATCATCTTGATTCACTTTTTATTACAATTGCAACAAATTATCACAAACATCATGATTTAAGATAATTCCAAAATATTATGTTGCAACTCTTAACATCAAAATTCTGTAATAGAACTCCCTGGACTAAAATGAAATTGTCAACAGAACTGGACTCCTTTCTGAAGACTTTAGCAGGCAAGGTTTTCTTGCCTTTTCCAGACCATACAGATAGCCCACATTGTTTTCCTCCCGTCCTTTCATCCATCTTCAAAGCCAACAATGGCTCCTTCAGTTTTTCCATTCTGCATTTTCTAAAGTCTATTCTTCCACCTCTTTCTTTCCCTGTAGTGACATTTTCATCACACCCATGCAGCACATCCTCTACTTCAGTTCTCTTGTTGTCTCAAGTATGCCTTGCCATGGAACATAATAAACTCATTGATTCTAGGATCAGGAAATGGACATTTCAGGGAACTGTTTTTTTTTTTTTTTTTTTTTTTTTTTGCTTAGCAGAACATCTTTGTGAAAACTTTGCCTTCCCCTCCTACATACTGATTTCAATGTATCAGCAACATCTCAGTTCCCGATTTGTGCATTCCTTTAATTGACGTCCTTTGCTTATTTAGTCTAGAGTGACAGTAGACCGCCATGTTTAACGAAACTACCCAGCTACTTCCACTCAGAGTTATGCAGACTTAAGGTAAATAAGGGACAATAAGACTGTGTTTTTGGCCCTGTTAGACAAATAACTAAATCAACAATCTTATTTATAGTTCAACAAAGATGTATTCATTGTTTTATCATTTTTTATGTAAGCAACTCTTAAAAGCATTGTTGTTTACATATAGACTCCTCATGGAAAATGAGTTCTGAGAAACAGACAGCAAGCAGATGGTCCTCAGACCAGATGTGTTACTGAAACAAAATAAACAAGTAAACAAACAAACAAACCAAATGGATCTAGCCTACAAAGACAGAGCAGATTGTGTAGGGCTATAACTTCTGGCTGAAAGGTCAAACTGCCACGTATATAACAATCAATCCACAAAATCCATGAAACTGTCACTTGGTTGGCTCTATGTGCCTGCTGAAGCCGAAATAAGAAAATTCTTTAACCTACCCTTTTGTGTTATGTTTGCTGACTTCCTTGTAGGAAAGGGATTTTTATGTCAGTAAGAGGAATGGAAAAGAATTATGCGAGAGTTTGGACACACTCATGGGTAAAGTGTGGACAGTCAGAAATTAGATACAATATAGTTTGTAGCAGGGAAAACATAACCACTTAAAGGAGTGGAAAGCCCAAGTAGAGGCGCGTCACTCCTAGAAGGGCACTAGAACATGTTACAGATAGCCTCTCTACCAATCAGAAGTAAGAAATTTAAGCATTCACTGAGTTTGTGAAAGCTGCAATTTTACCTTAGCATCAAGGCAATTTATGGCCTTTCTGTATTCCTGAAGAACTTTGGGTGTAGTGCATGAGATAGGATAGGAGTACAAATTTAAGCAGAAGAACTGTTATGGATCACTTTGGGTAACCTAGGCTGGGTTTTGGAAATTTGGATCTCTTAAAAGTACTATTTTTATTTATGATTTTCTTATCTCCTTTGAGCCTACACCTTTTATTTATTTATTTATTTTGAGCAGAGTAGATTTATTGAGGGAAAGAAAGCTCCTGTCCAAGAGAGGGAGAGCAGGGGGGTCCAGAGTAGGTGTCCCCTGAGCTTATATCTTTCAGTTATATATATATATATATATATATATATATATATATATATATATATATAAACTATTATGATCAGTAAATCACAAAGAAAAAGGAAACCCATGAGAATACCAGATTATCCATAAAAATTGGCTTTTAACTTGAAAGTAATACATCCTTATAGTTACTCAAGATAATATCTTGCAATGTGAGAATGTGGAAATAAATTTTGTGAGCATTTTGTAATTCTCTCTTTATTTTAAATAGGAATTTAAGTTTTACAAGTATTTAAACTAAAATTTGAGTCTACTGTGCTTTTGTGTTTTGTACTCCAACTATTTGTATGTCACACATGAATTGAAGAATTTTTCTGAGAAAGAGCCCAACCCCACAGAAGGGAAGATTGAGGTAGCTTCAATCAATATACTGTCATTTTAAAGTGACTAATTGCAATAATCATGGAAATTCTAAGTAGACTATTATTATATTATCTAGTTTTAACTAGCACTCACAAGACTGGATCAGTGGTGTAAAAATAGGCAAAAGGTCAGTTTGGTGGTGTACACCTCAAATCAAAGCCCTCAAGAGACTGAGGAAAGAGGGGTGCAGCAAGTTCATGGCTAGCCTGGGCTTCATAGTGAGTTCAAGTCTGCCTGAATTACATATTGAAGTCCTGTCTGAAAAACATATGAGAAAGAAGGAAGAAAGAAAGACAACTGTCTTACGGATTCCTATAAGAAAGTACATACAAACATTCTACTTGTAGGATGAACACAGATAAACACCAGGCTAGTAGAAGAAAGGACATTTAATCCAACTCTAAAACAGTTCCTTGTAGCCGGGCGTACTGGCACACGCCTTTAATCCCAGCACTGGGGAGGCTGAGGCAGGTGGATTGGTGCAAGTTCCAGACCAGCCTGGGCTACAAAAGTGAGCTCAAGGCCAGCCTCAACTGTATAGCGAGACCCTGTCTCAAAAAGACAAAAAAATAAAATAAAATAAAATAAATAAAACAGTTCCTTGGGTCAGAAAAGTCCTTAATCTATTCAGATCCATACCATTCAATTTTGGACACAAAAATAGTTTTGTATTTTAAGTGAAGATAATAAAAATACAATCACTTTACATTAACACTTATTGCATATTTACTTGTTTAAAATTATACTTAGTATATATTTTATGGTGTTTGTAACATGTTGGAACAAGAGCTCATCCTAATTTTTACAACTAGTATTTTTATTGGTACCTATTTGCATAATAATTACAGTCCTCATAGGAAGTTGATATATGTGCACAACACATCTAAATTCCTTTTTACCCCATTTCCAACATGTCCGTCCTTCCATCTTCTTGACCCTCTTCCTTCATCAAGTTCTATCTCCCTATTCTGTGGGGTACATATATATTCTAAGGTTATGAATCTACATTTGTTTCATGGATAATGATGCATCACCAAATTAGTTGGTGGACTTTTGCTGTACAGAAAAGACCATTTGAATGAAGGCATCAGACTCCAAAGGAAAGTATGGAGGAACATAAAAAAGAGATGTGTGGGAGTGTGCTTATGTAGGTCAGAGGATATACTACACTAAATTAGAACCTTCTTCAGGTGCAGGAGGGATGTTAAAAGGAACTTATCACACTCATCTTTGTGTAGTATTTCTATCCTATAAGAGGGTTTTAGGACTTAATTGATAAAGTCTCTACTCAAGAAGTCCAGTCATAGATTTTACATATCTGCTTCATTGGAAAATTCTCAGGAAATGAACTTTCAAAAACGTTTTGACAAAATATATATTTCCTGTGATTCAGAAGCATGAAGCATATCAGAAACATGTTTATTTAGACATCAAGACATCAAATGATCAGTTTTTACAAAAAGTAACTTAATTAGCAACTTAGATGCAGCAAGTATGCAATGATTTCATCTAATGTAGAACCTCTTTTTTGGTCAAAGTCATATTACATTCAGTTACACTATTGTCCATTTTTAAAGAATGTATGACAATATGTGTTCTACAGCAAATAGCTAGAATATTAAAGCTCTAGAATGCTTCCTGCTGTGAAGGCTGTCTACTTTATGACATCATCACTTCTGTTCTAACATAATACAGAAACATCCTCTAGGATGTTATCTTTAAGATCACAGAAACTAAGACATTTAAATTTCAAAGTGAATATTAGCTGTTTTCTGTACATTTTCATCTTACTTCCAGGCAAGCCCTCTGATGTGTTCATCATTTGTTAAAGTTACTCTTTCTTCCAGGCTGCTTTGGGAATTAATTCCAGGTCATGAAGAAAAAGAAAAAAAGAAACGTTTTCTCTTCCTCCCACCCCAAGCTCACCTTCCCAGACAAGATTTTTATCTACATTAAAGAGTTGCACTGACCCAAGACTGGTAACCTAATTACAGCAGGAGTTTTATCAGAGCTCAGTGGAGCACAGAAAAGCCCTATAATCCCTGACTAAAGCCATCAGTAACACCGTTCATAATTCTAAAAGATTCCACCTATAAGGCAGCATTGTCCTATCAGCCACTTTTGTAGGTCGGTATCATTTCACCTTAATTCTAGATTCCAGTGCAACTCAAAGGATCATGGGTATTTGGACAGGACTTACATAGAGAATTATTTCATTGTATCTGACAGGAGAGGAAGATAAATTCTTCACCCAAGTGATAAAAATTTACTTAGGTATACACTCCAAGAGATAACATATAATAAGTACAGCAAGATCTTCTTTCATGAATGTTTTTCTTTGTGAGCAGAAGCAGCTGACAGAACTTTGCTTTGGCTCATGATCCCTGCCTTGGGTAGCAAACACTAATATATTCATCTTCCCCAGAATCCTGAAACCAATCTGTGAAACAAAGTACTACCATCTTGCTTTCGGGACTTTTTTTTCTTTTTGAGTTGCACCATAAAAAATGACAATCTAATAGAAATGATGACTGCCAAACTGAACATCAGTGGGGTTCCCCATTATCTAATTTCACACTCACATATGAGAGAAATCCAATTAGTTGTTATTTCCCTACTTTATAGACCAGAGAAGGACATTCTGAAAGGTTAATTGCTGTGCTGACAGGCACATATTAAGTGTCAGGCTCCATCCAATATCTAGCCCCATATTCTTTTTTGTATATTCTCTATTATATTGTCTCTTCTAAGTAGATTATTAGCTAGATAATATTATTTGTTTTAGTCAGATAAAAATAATAAGTCATACATTTAGGACACTGAAATTTATCTCAATTTTATTGTCACCAGTAATTGAAAATGTTCAGAACTTTTTGATAATCGTGATTTTTTGAAAAACTTTTTTTCATACATATTGTTTCTACTATAATTTTTTAATTAACTATAGCCTGTTTTATTTTATTTTATTTTATTTTATTTTATTTTATTTTATTTTATTTTATTTTTGTCTTTTTGACACAGGGTCTCACTATGCAGTTCAGGCTGGCCTTGAGCTCACTTTTGTAGCCCAGGCTGGTCTTGAACTCGCACCAATCCTCCTGCCTCAGCCTCCCGAGTGCTGGGATTACAGGCGTGCACCACCACACCCGGCTTATAGCCTGTTTTAGTTATGACAGAATTTGGAATTAATATGGTATACCTAAGCATTTAAATTTCTTTGTTTTATCCAGCAATTGTCAGGAAATATGTGTACGATATGCCATGGATTTTTAATGTGATCTTGTGCAAGTAGTAGTAAAAATAGATTGTATATGTGTGCATATTATTATTACTATTTTCTCTTGTGGTACCACGGATTCAACTCAGAACCCTCTATTTGCCTGGCAAGTGCTTATTGTACTGAGCTATCTCCCTGGTCCCTATGAATGTTATTTATTTAAAATAACACAAAAATTTGTTCTTAAGTCTTCATTCATAGCTATTTCATCATGTCTAAATAAAGTATCAACCATTCTCACATTCACTGATTAGGAAGTAAAATGTTACAAATTTTGAGCACTTTTCTCTTAGCAAATTATAAAGTGTTTTCTACCAAAGCATTTTAGCGTCTTTGAAGCACCACGTGTCAGACATGCTCCCTACCCCATTTTCTTCAAAACAGAAATGTCCAGGGTGATGTAGTAAATATTTTATCTTTTAAATTTTACACAACCTAAATATATACTTTTTAATATGTATAAAATAGCTTTTAAATCAGATTTTATGGCCAAACTACTGGGCAGACAGAAATTTGTTTCCTCATCCCTCATATTCTAATAAAAAATATCCAATCAGATATCTCATTGACCCCCTCCAGGTTGACTTGCATAAAATGAAACTCATTGTCCTTCCCCCATAGTGAAGTAGTTCCAGAACAATCTATTTCAATCTCCAATTCATCATTCTAATAGTTACTTAGGCTTGAAATTTTGTCACCCGTATGTCTTTTTTTTTTTTTTTTTCTTCTCTGGCGCCTGTATTCTATGAATTTATGCTGAGTTTATACTGTTCTATTTCCTTTGCTAACATGTTACCTTCTGCTGTGACTATAGTGTGCGCCTTAACTAGTCTACCTTCCCAGTTCTTTTCCTCCTTCCATCTGTCTTCCAAAATGCTCTAAGGTTGCTCTCTCTAACTTCACATTTTACATATTCCTTCACCTCTCACAAAACCATGCTTCTATTCTAAAGTTAAACTCAAAACACCATGCAAAAGTTCTTCCATTCAGTTCAAAACCACTACTTTTGAAACATTCCCCAGGTTGGTAGCTAAATCAAATTTCTCAAAAACATATCATTTTCATTTCCATGTGTTTCTTCAGCTTTGACTTGTCTGGTAATATCATGCAGGTTTTTGTCAGTGATGGATAACCTTAGGTCCTGAACAGTTCCAACACTGTCTTAGAGAAAATATATAGAAGTAGTTCAAAGAAACAGAAAACAATAGGAATTAGCATTACTTGTGTGTTATGGTGGAAGCATATGATCTTTTTTACTGCCATGAGGGATCTTTTTAGCTGCACTCACATGAACTATTGTCTCAAAAATTTTAACTTGAAAGTGAAGTGCAAGCCCAACTTGCATTGCTAGTGCAGTAGACACTCTACAGGAGCACACACTATCCTTGTTCATTTCATCTTAATCAAGAATTGGTTCACATATGTCAATAGCTTTTTCTTCCTAGCTGGTATAAAAATGAAGCAGAGATCTAGGGTTTGGCTTCTGAATCTTAAAAATGTAACAGTAAGTAGAAATGACATTCCCTGTACATTGTTGGGAGAGTTTGCCATCTTAGATTTGAAAAGAAATCACAATGTCTTTTTGTTAACCTTAAACAACTTTTTAATCATTGTAACATTTAGCTATTTCAGTCAAGTCACAGAAATTATTCATTCTTCTGGAAACATTTATTTTTCTTACGGTGATTGATAAATGAAATAATTTGATATGTTTATGTCCTGGTCATCATGTATTGTCCTGAAACTGGTAGGCAAACTACTGTTTACAGAAGCTAAACAAATTTTTCCTATAACTGATCTTAGCCAAAAGGACAAGAAACAATTATTTCTTTTTCTCTGAAGAAGAAGAAATGCATGTATATGCTAAGAAGATGAAATATTAGCTCTGATAATTTTACTTGATGTTTCTTTTTTTATTTTATTTATTTATTTATTTATTTTATTATTTTTTTTTTTTGGTCTTTTTGAGGCAGGGTCTCGCTATGCAGTTCAGGCTGGCCTTGAGCTCACTTTTGTAGCCCAGGCTGGTCTCGAACTCGCACCAATCCTCCTGCCTCAGCCTCCCAAGTGCTGGGATTACAGGCGTGTGCCACCACACCCGGCTTACTTGATGTTTCTTAAACAATTTATAACATAAACTCTAGAACATGGCTTTTTAGTGATTAATAAAATGGAAACACTCATACAAGTAAATATTGAATTTTTTTAGACCCCCAAGAATCACAAGAGCTGGCAGAATAAATGCTCAAACTATGGTACAACAGAGCTGGGTCAGTCGTGTTTTACTTGAGGCTGAATGAAATTAGAGCTATGACTATATCTTATATTCATAAATCCAATCTGGTGACTATTTTGTGCTGAAATGTAGATGATGGCAAAAAGAGTAATTATTTAAAAATCTCTTAAATATCAAAACATATGTCTTATGAATGTTAAGTTTGATGTAATGATTTTCTATAAAATATACTGCAATGGAACGTTCAGAATCACATCATGTATCAAGGAAATGCAAATTTATTCAGCATTGCAATCACAAGTCATCTAAATAAATGTAGATATTTTCAGTCTTTAATGATTAATAATGATAAACAATTATTACATTTCACTTAGGAATTCTTCAGTCTAGGTTAATGAAATGGGAAAGCGATCTCAACTTACCCTCTTTTACCTTGGATTTCATGAGAAAAGTGGCTTTGGCATGGAGAAAAATTAGATGTCTTTAAGAATCTCGGATTATATTCCAGCTTCTGTCCTGTTCTTTCTTAGGTGTGTGATTTTAGGCAAATCAGCTAATCTGTCTTAATCTTTTTCCTCCCTTGAAAGTGTAGAAAATGGTATATTATAAAATATCATCATATAAATAAATATATTTATGTTATGTATAAATAATTTATATGAAATATAATAATATTTACAAAAGTATGACATAATATGGTTCTTACATTACTTGTGTATTAGATATTAATAGAATATACTTATAGTATAATGAATAAACATGTTAGCTTAAAATTATATGTTTGTGTTTTGTGTACATGCTTTGTAATGTATGGAGAATGACAGAGGAATACTAGAAATATTTTTATAGCACTGAGAACTTTACAACTAAAATCTTCATAATTTCATAGTCTAAAGAGTATGATGGGAGGGGGGAGCTGGGGAGATAGCTCCGAGGCACAAGTGCCTGCTGGGCAAGTGCAAGGTTGTGAGTTTGAACCCCGGTCCCACAAAAAAAAAAAGGGAAAAAAAAAGTATGATGGGAAAACTCAATGCTGTTGTTTTCTAATGCAATACATATTTTAAAAAGCAATTGATGAAATAATCTTTTATTTCTATTTTTATTAACATTGTTTACAAAATCTGCCTGGCTTTTAATTTTTCATATTAGGTAAGTGTTAATTTTCCATTGGAACAGATTGTCAAGAAGCACACACAACAGATAGTGCACGGAGGAGGGCAGAACTGGTGTTTAAACTCTTTATGTGGAAAGCAATCGGGGGTTTTCTCATTACTGCAAAGGCATAAATGGATATACAACATCACAAGTACAGACGTTCTATACACTCATCAAACAGACCTGCTGCTACTTTGGTACATTTTTTTTTAAGTTCAGCATTATAGACTTTTCAAGCAACTGAGTTTGTTTCCAATAAGTTGAATGGGAGCATAACATTCCACTAATTAGAAAAAAATGTGTGTGTATTAGTTTGAGGAAGCAGTAGCATACCTGATATATTTTCTAGTGCAAACTCAAGGTGATGTTTTGTTTGGTTACTATTGTTTCTTTTCCCATTGTGACACTATAAAGTCTGATGCAAAAAAAAAAGTCTGAAAATTTTTTAAAGAAATTTTTGCTTATTCTAGAAAGAAAAAGACCAAGGTCAATTCTGTATCAGTGCAAAAGTAGAACACATCTTAACATACCAATCTATGTCATTAATCACTCTGTATAATTCTAAGCTTTTGTCATTATTTATAATTATTTTTTATTTTCTAGTCCATGTTGAAAGTGAACACCTTCAATTATCTTCTTTGTTTTAGCCAAAGAACAAAAATCATCTTGATTAATATTTCTATATTGCTATTATCATTATGAAATCCTGTTGAACTAAGAAAAATGTACATATGTGATTCATTGTTTTGTTTTTCACCATTTCTTGTCAGTGATTGAATCGGCCAACGCAGATTTCTTTAGCTCAGCAAAGCTCAATCATGTGAGCAATTTCAATTATGTTGCAAATACTAGGTGCTGTACTTCAGCATATTCACAGTGATTAAAAATCACTCACTTTTCTTAAATTTTGAACTTGTACAGTATTCCTTGATTAAAATAGCTCATGATAAAAAGAAAGTGAACCATGAGCATAGCCATGGTTATGGAGGTGCAAACATTTGTAACAGAATAGAGATAATATGCACTCTGGAATACGGACAAGAGATCAAGATGTCCATAGAAATACAAATCAGATGTTTCAAAAATTGCTAGTAGTTAAAGGAATCTACAAATAATCACATCAGTATTATTGTGTGCTGCGATCAGTTCTCATGTTGATGTAAAAATGAGAGAATCATGAGTGCAGCATTCAGACGGAGGAGACTAGATAGATACTGGCCAAGAATTCATTTCCTTCTGAAGATGTTCCCAGCATTGCGCAAGTATTTGGTGGTGCATTCTTGGTTGCGAATAATCCTAGGGATAAAGAAGGGCCATATTAAGTAATAAGATACTAAATGTTAAGAATAAATGGATTCCTGTGTTATGATTTGGATCCAACATGTACCTCAGAGACAAGTGATAGGCTTTGTGGAAGTGATGGGATCAAGAGGGAACTGAAATGATGATTATAGGAGTTCATAGCTGAATGTGCTGCATTCAGAGGTGAGGGCCAATAGCCAAGTTGAAAGTGAGTGAAGAGTTGTAACTCTAGAGGCTTTCTTTGCCACAGCCCCTTCTTCTTTGGGTTTCTAGCTTTGTGGCTTCCCACTGCTGTAAGGTGCAAAGCTGTACTCCATCACAACATTCTGCTTGATGTTTTCTCCTATCTCAGACCAGAAACAGTAACTAACTCACTATAAACTAAAAACACTAAGTCCAAAAGCCAAATAAACCTCTCTTGCTTTATGTTGTTATTCTCAGATATTGTGTCATGGTAATGAAAAGCTGACCAACACGTCGCCCAAATCCAAATTCCTCAGATTGATGATTTGAAGCTCTCTGTCATATAGTGTCATAGAATGAATTCTGTTTGTGATATCCAGGAGCAAGCTGGAGGTCTCTGCTTTCTCTATTGCTAATCTGAGTTTCAATCACCATCAAGTTATTTGAGTTATTTTGGAGTAAATGCGCCCTATTCTCCATGGTTTCTTCATATTAACATGCTTGAAGAATTAACATAAACATTGTTTTTGAATATCAAAATTCCTAATCAGTCACTCAATCACATTAGCACAATCATCAAAATACATTTTTTTAAAAAAAAATTCAAATGTATTAATTTATTTTGTATCATTTTATAATGTGAGTTCTGCAGATAAAAACTGGTAACATATTTTGGAATCTTGAGAACTAGCAGTGGTATTAAATGTTCAAGACCATGCTATTACAATGCTTCCATTTTCCAATTATTGTCTTAGAAATTATAATGAATTTTAAAGAAATTTATCTCAATGTGAATAAAAATATTAATACATTAATACAATAAAATCAATACATTAGCAAAATATTTCATTTAAAGTAATAATTGTATCATACATGAAGAACTTGGAAGTTTAGTAATACACATAATATAATGGATAATTTTTTGTGTTGAATCATCATGTCCTTACAACAAAAGTAAATTTTTTCTTTGTATGTGCATGGAGAAAATTTATGTAAATGAATCCAGAGGTTGTAAGTAAATGTATAGCCAGAGAAGCTTTTTAGGTTTTTCAACATTTCATATAATAGTTGTCAATATGTTGAATAATTATTGGGAAGTATTTAGTATGATACATGGCATTATAAATCTTTAATTATGAACCTATGTTTCTAGGAAATAAACAACAGTACGATGTTTAGGTGATCTTATATTACTGTTATAATCAAAACACAATAACAATACATTAAACATAATGTATCCTCAGTTTTTAAATGCTTAAATTCAGTGAAAAACGGCTGTACTAATTTGAGGTAAATAAGAATGGAAGTCCCTGGATGACTGACAACACAATACTTTGACTTAAGTATTTGTCTGTTCCAATTTGAAGGGATAAGAAAGAACTCAAACAGTTTGATGCTATAGCTAGTGGTCTATGTGGAAGGCCATGAAGTCTGCTTTTACTCCACTGTTGAGTTTTGAGGCAGAGGCAATAGAGCTACAGTAGATATTATGACTAAATTGCCAGGTGCACTACTATGGGGAATACAAACATTCATGTAGCCTGCTTTCAAACCAGCTGACAGTAAATTGCAAATGTTTTGCCAATAAAAGTACCATTGCTTCTTTGGCCTATCCATAACAGCATATATAATGCATATTCATTTGTTTACTTAGTAGTTTTTATCATTTATTTACCTAGTGTGTTTTATTGTACATACTGAACTTATTTGCCTCGTGCAATGTATGAGCTCATTAGAAAGATTCTACAAAGTTACAAACAAATCACTTTCAAATTCCATACAAACTATATTTCCTGAGCCATCTGTATTTATGGGGTTTAGGTGATATTCTGGGGTTTGGAGTTAGATAGAAATTATAGAATGACTTTGGTTTTCCACTGATGTCTTTTTTATAATTTATGCATGCTTGGAATACATAGTAGTGGTATTGCTTTGGAAATTCGATACATGCGTATAACGTTTTTGACTATTAGTATCCAATTGCATCTCTGTCCTTTCCATGTCCTTCTTCCTTATCTTCTCCATCTCAAAAAATTCTGCCATTTATCATTTATTTAACTAATTTGTTTATATTTTAGGTTTCCCATCTCTTGTATTTTTTTTCTCATTTATATATTTGGTACAGCATCTCACTATGCAGCTCAGACTCCTAATTTTCCTCCTGGTTGCAGCCTCCCCAATGCTGGGAGGTCACTGACTCAGCTTGGCTCCAGTGTAGGTGCTCAACTGGTGCAGCATGCAGGACCTGGGATTGAACCCTGGCCTGCACACTTCCCAAGGGAGAAACTAGTCTGCTGAACTATCTCATTGGTCCTCATCTCTTATAATTATAAAAAGTAAAAATAGTAATTTTAAGAAAATACAGTAAATTAGTTCACAAGCTAAACTGTATAGTCCAAGAGAATATATATATATATATATATATATATATATATATATATATATATATATATATATTCCTTGTAAATAATCAGCTTTGTTGTCACCAAGAGAAAATACCCAACACCTACAATTCTAAGGGGCAAAAGCTGATTTTGACTTATGGCTTTCAGGGGATTCTGTCCATGGTCCACACGCTCCAAAGCAGAAACACCATAGTAGAAGGGCTTGACGGAGGAAAACCCTCCATCTATCTATCTATCTATCTATCTATCTATCTATCTATCTATCTATCTCTATCTCTCTCTATCTCTATCTATCTATCTATCTATCTATCTATAAAAAATGGGCCGCATTTGATAGTATACACCTGTAACTGCAGGCCTCTGGGAGGCTGAAGTATGTGAATTACAAAGGTCAAGCTCAGCTTGAGCAATTTAGGTACACAGAAATAAACTGTCTTAAAGTTAAAAAAAAACAGCAAGAGAATAATTGTGTTTAGTTGCCCTGGTGTGCAAGATGTCAACACAGTATATGGTGAACCTTTCCATTTGAAAAGGCACAATGCCAGTGACACCGAACTCCATAAAAATGTCCCTTGTCTTTGAAAACACTGATTACTTAATTCTTGTTGTTTTCGGAAGCAACCCTACAATCTTCTCTCCTCGGTATCTTTATAGGGTGTGAAAAATATATATTTGCTATTCTTTTTTTTAAATTTAATATTTTATTGTTTAAATTTAACAATGGTTATATTACATATTTTCATCATCAGATCAGTTTAGATTAATAAATATAGGTATATAAGATTGATCAAACAATTAAACATTAACACTTTTAAATCAACATTACACTTTTTTCTTCTCCCCCCCCCTTTTTTTTTTTTTTGAAAGTTGACATATTGCATATTGTCCTCACAATCATTCTACAGAGTACAGTGTGTGGGCATGACCCACCTCCCTATTGATGTTGCTTAGAAAAAAATAAAAAGGAAAAGAATATACTTCTCTTTGGACTAAGAGGAAGCAGATACGTACACAGTCAAATGTTCTGCAATTGCAGTGGGCCACCAGTGAAGCTTGTAATGTTGAAGGCTATAGAATCTAAGCCTCTTAAAGCTCATCTCACCAATCTAGCTCTGCGTTTCATGTATTGTAATTAAGCATTTCTTTTTCTTGCTGGGTGGTCAAGGGCAAGTCGAAGCAAGACCTGTATAACAAAACATTCATTTTTTTTTGTATTTTCCAGGGTCAAATCCCTTCAGGATTAAGTTTGAGACCATAGACAGTACTTTGTAGAACTGTTGTTAGTGTCAACCTTCGGGACTAGTCACGGCCATTGCTTGGCCAGTTTGCTTTCTGTGAAAGCCTGAGAGAATATTTTTCTCTGGATGACTCTTTAGACGCACTATAGCTCATTCATCCCTTTCCTCTGAGGTCCCATAATCTCCTTGACGAGAAAATTTGGGACACCTCTGAGTTATAGGATATTACAGCACAGGTTCTCTTATATCTTGGGTCCTTATTGACTTTGAAGGGCTAGAGCCAAAAATAAAGGCATACTCATAAAAACATTATAATGTGTTCTCATTGCATTTTCTTATAGCATTTTCCACCATGGGACTATTAACTTTTCCCTAATGTCAAAATGTCAATGAAATGTCAATGATTTGAATTGATTCAGTTCATGAAGGGAGCCACAAGAGTGCAACTAAGCATATTCAGAAAAGAAGCCTTCCAGAAATAGTTCAGAAAGAGGCAAGAATGATGGTATGACTATTTAGAACAAGGGTATTTTGAGAGTCAGTATTTTGAGGGATATTGGTAACAGAATGTCCTTTACTAATTTGAAACATCCACTGTATTTTTTAACATACTGGATAAGCATTCATGTTTGCCTTTGATGCTACTGGCAAATGTAATAGTTTACAAAATAAATTAATCCATTTCAAACTCAAATTGTCCATAATTTATTTCTTTCCAAAATTTAAGAAATATTTCTACAAGTATTTTAATAGCAGCTTCAGCAATGTAACATATCAAGATATGATTACTGGTGACTGATAATGCTTGTCTCAACCAGCTCCTTGCTTTCACTGCTACCATGGGCCCTTAGTACACTTCTAAATCGAGAAACAACCACCAGAGAACATGAACCAATAGGTGGCATTCGTTTCACTGCTCACAATACTGAGTATGTTCTGCAATATACATTGAATAGAAGGATGCTTCTAACCTTCATTAAAATACTGTTTCTTCTCCTTAAAAAATCAAATCATCCATGGAAATTATGATAATGAATATATATATATATATATATATATATATATATATATATACACTAAACATATTTGATCAAGAAATATATTCTGGATACCACAAAATTTCTTGTAATGCTCACTAGGGCTTAAATATAACAATAACTTTGTTATTGTTTAGGCCTTAAGTGTCCCTTAAAAGTCGCATGTGTTTGGAATGTGATTGGATCATGCACGCACTGCATGCATCGGTTCATTTATCTACTGACCTATTCATAGTTTAAAGTGCTGAAGTGTAATCTCAGAGAGGCTGATCACTAGGGGAGAGAGATCTGGAATGGTCTGTATTGGGTTGTGGCTCTAATTGCCTCTCCTTCCTTCCCATTCCCTCCCCTCTCTTTTCTTCCCCTCCCATCTTCTTTGCTTCCTGCAACTTTCTGCCCCCTCTCCCCTCACCTCTGTACTGACTCATTTTCTTCTGCCAAGCCCTTCTACCATGGTGTTTCTGCTTTGGAGACTGTGGACCATGGACAGAATCCCCTGAAAGCCATAAGTCAAAATCAACTTCTGCCCCTCAGAATTGTAGGTGTTGGGTATTTTCTCTTGGTGACAACAAAGCTGATTATTTACAAGTATGAGATGTAAACCTACCCAACAATAAGCTATTGCAGTATAAAACAACAGAAATATACGATTATAGTACTGTATACAGTTGATACCATTAATTTGCACTGGAAAGGGAATAAATACTATTAATAGCACTGAGTCACATCACTCTGTGGCCAATTTTCTTTTAAATGTATTCAATTAACTAATAGGAGTAGCTGGAAATGAATATTATCTCCCTGTTTGAAGGCTGTACAAGATAGTACACATTAAAAAAAAAAGTTCTGGGCATGGTGGCTCACGCCTGTAATCCCAGCATTCGGGAGGCTGAGGAAGGAGGATCGGTGTGAGTTCGAGACCAGTCTGGGCTACAAAATTGAGCTCAAGACCATCCTGAACTGCACAGCGAGACCCTGTTTCAAAAAGACAAAAATACAGTAGATGTTGCCCATTACTAATCCACGGTAAAAGCTAGGATTTTTGAGCTCCGGGACTGTGGTTCTAAAGCCAATGCTTTTGCCTTTGAGGCCACAATGCCTGTTTCCCTTTCGAATGTGCTTGGAGAAGTTGGTATTCAAATAAGTTTTATAGTTAAAACTTAAGACAACGACTTCATGACATATCAAAAGAACAGAAAGAGAATTTTAAGAGAACTCTGGAGCTTCGGCCTCCAAAGGTGGCCTTCTCAGCAATCGAAGAGGTTTGAGCCTTATCCTTTGGGATACTTCAGGGCACATTGCTACACTTACTCTAAACTTGATATTGAATTCTGAGCATTTCAAAGTATAATAAAGCTGCCAATGTAATGTATAGGCTTCAGTTTCTAAAATCGTTTGAACATGCAGTATAGAATGGAAGCAACTAGCTACACTGCAGTCAGAAGAAACCATTTTACTGTCAATATCCTTATTTCCCATAAATGCTATAAACTATTAGAATTGAAATATTGGAGCAATAAGTAATTTTTATGTCAAAGTTGCAATAGTGCAAAAAATTAAAATGATCATACGGAAGCTTCCAAGGCACTTATATTGCTTGTAACTTTTTGTGTTGAAGCTGTTCACGGTAACAGAAAATAATCAAGCACAATAACATTACAATGAAAACAATAGCAAAATTTCACTTGAAAGGGCTCAGTGGGCTGAAAATTTTATGTAGCTCTCAAATAAGCAGAGTTTATTTGCTAAAGGCATCCAATGAAATACCTAAAAATTGCATATGGTGGCCAAAACACTACATTGTCCCTATCCCTTGAAAGCTCATGATACACAGAGTGCACCATTTTAACTAATAGCCTGTATGGGAGTATGTGGAATCTTCCTGTCTCCAAATGACCTAGACTTTTTTCCTGAACCTTATCTCCTAATACACTATGGCATGGACATGCTTTTGGACTTAGGCATTTCAATTTCTGCTCTAAGCTGGTGACGTTGTTTAGCTTTCCTGTAATTGCATCCTTTTCTGAGCACTTATAATCTTCTCAGAGGAAGCAATCACTCCATTTTTTTCAGTTGGTGCTTCAAGTCTCCATTCTATCCCTCAAAAATCTCCTTTATATGCCATTTCCCTTCAAAATCATCATTTACTTCTTTTCACATTTCTATTTTAAGAATATTTAAATAATATAAGAACATGACACAAGACAGATGGTCAATAGATAAGAGATAATATGCTTCATGTTTTAATTTTTATACTTTTCTACCTTAATGTTTTGAGAAAGAAAATATATGGCTTTGTAGCCACAGCTACATTTTACTTAACATAGCAAGGACCAAAGTTTAGAAAATTGGTAACTATAAATTAATATTAATAACTAGTGAATTGCATATGAAAACATACTTAATATCTGCATGTTACATTAAATTATAATCTAGATCGATACACTACAACTTGGCAAAAAAAGTATTTTCCTCATGATTTTTTAAATCACTGCAAATAGTTGTCAGATAAAGATGTTATGTGGTCAGAAACTGTTGATAGGGGTACACATTAGGCACAAACCTTTCTGAAATTTTCAGTGTTCAGTGGAGATTGTCGTTCAGTAAACCACTGAATTAGCCAGTTTTTTGTCAACTGGGGCAAAATTCCTGACGTACACTCAGGAATTTAGAAGACAAAATGTTTATTTTGGTTCATGGTCAGTTGGCTTCTGGACATTTTCGGAAGCATAATGATCATGCCACTGAAGGTACAATGAAGCAGAGGTCCTTATCTCATGCCAGTTAAGGAGGGAGAGTGAGACAATAGAGAATTGGTGAGTTTGCTCAATCTGCTTTGTTTCTTTCGGGCTTCCACCATATTGAATGATGCCAACTCATTAAAGATAGGTCTCTTCCTTCTACTTACTATCTGGTACATCAGTCATCTCTGTGTGCAACCTCAAAGACACACTGAGAAGTATGATTTACACATTTCTTAATTATTTTCCATTAGATCAAGAATTATGCTCTCATCTAGATAAGAAAGTGCTTAAAATTGTTGAATTCCTAAACTTTTGCACAAAACATTGTAAAATCTATTGCTCCAGACAGAATATGGGAAAATATTTGCTTTAGACACTGGGCCAAGTCCCGCCTTCATGAATTTGATTTTCTAGCTTCTTGGATCCCAACATATTTTCCTTTTTCATAGTTGGGTGTTGCACTACAGTTAGAGAAGCCATAGTCATAGAAATCTTTAAAGGACTTTTTTTCATACTTGAAACCAATCTAAATATTGTAGCTACTTGAACTCAGCAAATAATCCAATATAGTCCAATATTCCATAATCGTAGTGGGTTATCTGTAGCACTGGCAATTGTCAGAAGTTGCTGACTTGAGCCTTTTATAGTTCAATGCATTAAGATGACATTATTTTTTATACTTTATGTCTATACTTTTTTGCTGGATGTTTAAGACCAAATTAAAGCAAGAGCTATATAACGAAAAATATTCACTTCTGAGAAGAACATCTTGTCTATTTAAGGTTTGCTATCAGTTGCTAGGCAACCTAGTATCATGCATTACTAACTTCACAAAAATGTAATTAAATGACGGTATTTTGTGAAAAAAGGGGACAAGGAAACACACACACACACACACACACACATATATGTGTGTGTATGCATTTCCCTACATATATATATATATATATATATATATATATATATATATATATATAATATATATATGAGGATAGATGTACAATTACTTTCTCTTAGCTCACTAAGAATAAAAGTTTGGAGGAGATATCATGTCAGCATATTGTCCTCTGAGTTACTGCTCTGAAGACAACAATATGCAATGTATTAATTATTGTAAATGTCCTACTAACCTGTACTGAAACGGTTTCATCACTGTTCTATTTTTTTTCTCATTAAAATGAATAAAAACCTTAAAAAAGAATATGGGGGGCTGGGGAGATAGCTCTGTGGCACAAGTGCCTGCTTGGCAACTGCAAGGTCATGAGTTC
>PVJA010029035.1:0-27040 GCA_004027025.1 Myocastor coypus | reverse complement strand
TTTTTTTTTTTTTTTTTTTTTTTTTTTTTGGTGGAACCAGGGTTCAAACTCATGACCTTGCACTTGCCAGGCCAGCACATGTGCCACGGAGCTATCTCCCCAGCCCCCCCTGTTCTTCTTGACTTCATTGTTTGTGAAGAGAAATCTGCCGTTATTCTGATGGGTTTTCCTTTAAATGTGATTTGTTTCTTTTCTCTAGCAGCTTTTCTTTTGCTGGATTTCTGGAATCTTGACTGTTATATGTCTGGGTGTGTTTTTATTTGGGTTGGTGTTATTTGGAGTTCTATATGCTTCAGTTACCTGAATGTCTGATTGTTTTCTCAAATTTGGGCTATTATTTCTGCCCATATTCTCTTTATGTCATTTGCATTGATTCCTTTCTCATTGATTCCTATTAATCTCACATTGTTCATTTTTGCATCATCTTGCAGATGTTGAATTATTTTTTCCTGCATCCTGGTTGTTTTTAAGAGATCCTTTCTTAACTTTTCACTAGCTGTGACTGTGTCTTCAAGATCTGAGACTCTATCTTCACTTTCATTCATACGGTTTTGCCAGCTTGTGATTGAGATTTTATTTTCTTGTGTATCTCTTTGAAACTGTTTCATGCGATCTATTTCTTTCCTATATTGCTCAATCAGGGAATCCATCATTTTTCTATTCTCTAATTTTTTAATCAGTATCTTCTTTAGTAGTACTGAAGTCTCTCATTACAGTTATCCTTTCTCTCTCTAGTTCAGAGATTATTTCTGCTCTGTCTCCTCTCTGCCTTTCTGTAGTTGTTCCCCTACTTTAGATGCTATTAATTTAGAGATATCTTTTTTAACTTCATAGATTATTTCTGCTCTGGTTTCCTCTATACATTTCTGCAGTTGTTTTTCCACTTCAGAGCCTATTAATTCATGCATTTCTTTTTTTACTTCAGATGTCTCTGATCTGAGTTGCTCTATATGTTTCTGCACTTGTCTGTCTACCTTAGAAGCTATCGATTTAGAGATTTTGTTTACATGATTCCCACTTTCTTGTATGGTAGTGTCTCCTGCATCTGTTACAGGTGGGCTCGGGACCTGAGACTTGATTTTGCTCCTTGTCTGTATCATACTGTATAGCAGTGACCTTTGGTGCAGGACTGCATGCTGGTGGGTTAGTCATTCAGTCTGGGCTGCTGGGTTGGCTGAGCTGCTTGTAGGCTGGGGGATGAAGTCTCACTCACCTGGTGGGCCTGGCTGCTCAATAGGCTAGGTTTTCATTGGGCTGGAGGTCTGACCCATGTGGTGGACCTGGTACTAGATAGGCTGTGCTGGCCATGGGCCGGAGGAGGTCTCACAAGGCAGTCTTGGTGCTGGATAGGCTGTGCTTGCGGCAGGGGGAGGTCTCACATCTAGGGCCTGGTGCTTTCACATGTTGCTGGGACAAACTACTCGACACCACAAAATGAAGAAAGGAAAGGCTTATTTAGCTCACAGTTTGTGTAGGTTTAAGCTCATACTCCACTGGCTCCAAGAATGCAACTCTATTTAGTCCTGGAGGTTTCAGTCTATACTCGGCTGGATCCAAAGCACAGAGGCACAATGCAGAGGCCAGTGGTTCATGGCAGTGGAACAGCAACAAAATGGTGACAGAAGCAACTGACCAACCAGGGCAGCAGAGAGCAACAGAAAGTTGCCTGTGTTGTCACTACAAGTGTTGTGGGATGTGCTGAACACCTGCTGTTCTTCTGGGAATTGGGATTTAGTGTTAGGTAATGCTGCCTACATGATCAGCCCCCATGTGTAAAGTTCTTCTTTCCCCCCAAAACATGTAAAATATTTGTAGTATCTCCCATTAGCGTTATTTGTACCAAACTTTTTGTTTTTATGACTGCCTCTTCTGTCTCTTAATATTTATGCTTGTCTTTTTATCCCCAAGGCAATAAAGAATGCTGACAGAACCATTTTTTTAATTGCCAGTTGTCAAGTTGGTTGCCATGATGGGTAAGTTCAAACTTTTTAAATTATAATTAAAAGATAGTATGAGGGAGAAAAAATTTTTTGTTAAGATAATCCTTTTTATGAAGAAATTTATAATACAGGAGATTTATATAATATGTACATTTACTGATTTTCAGCTAAGTTACTTAGCAGTAATTTTTAGGACACAATTAGAAACATTCCAGATAAATGTGAGGTTATATTTTGATTTGTTTAGAATCTGACAGAGAAATAAAATTTTATAGCAGGGTAGAGCAGCAAATCATTGATGTTGAGGGATGTTTTACCAGCTTTGTTAATATACTGTGGTATTACAATTTTAACTTAAAGGTGTAGGGATGGATTGTGGATAGTCACATATATCATTTTGTTTTCTTTCCATCCCTCTTGGTATTGATGGTTCCATGATGAGGAAGGGATTAGACAGGGAAAACTAGAAAGAAATTGGGCAGTGCTTACCCAGTGTCTACCCTACCTTAAATTGGAAAAATGGAATAAATTGCATACTAAGTTAATTGCATGGCCAAATTTGTCTCTTTCACACATTTCCTGCTTCTTGTTTAAAAAGCCATTATTAACACAGATGCATATATACACACCTGATCTCATAGGTTTAAAATCAATCTTTCTTTCTTTCTTTCAAATGTTTGTGGTACAGAGTCTCATTATGCAGTTCAGACTCATAGTGATACTCCTGTTTTCAGCTTCCATAGCGCTAGGATTACAGGCATGTACCACTATGCTGGGTCTTGGCAGCCAGCTCAGTATGTCTGGGGTGGGATGCAAGGCATGTGGTCCCTGCACTTGCCTAAGCAGGTGCTTAGTCCATTGAGCTACCTTGCTGGTCCTAAAATCCTAAGTTTGCCCATATTCTTTAGTTAGAGTGGCTATTTTACTTCCATTGTAAGCACAGTACTTAAGAGCAGGCATTCAAACCAATACATCACCCTCTTTTGAAATTCCTTTTACTTTCTCTTTTGTAGCATGAATGTAGTTTCTTCTTGTAGTCCAGTTTCACCGCTTTAGTCAGCCTCACCTCTAGCTGGAAGTATATATACTTTTAGTGAAGTCATGTATGTGTGTGTGTTATTTTTATTACTTACTTGGATTCTTTTTTTTTTTTTTTTTTTTTGCCTTTTTGAGTCAGGGTCTCACTGTGCAGTTCAGGCTGTCCTTGAGCTCACTTTTGTAGCCCAGGCTGGTCTCGAACTCGCACCGATCCACCTGCCTCAGCTTCCCAAGTGCTGGGATTATAGGCGTGAGCCACCACGCCTGGCCACTTACTTGGATTCTGACTATATATCAAATAGATTTTTACTGTCTTTCTCAAGTAATACTGCACTGAAGTAAGCAAAGAATAGCATTGCTTAAACACACACACACAAATGTAGTTACAGTAAGCTGTAGCTATTTAAAAGTGTGAATCTCAAATGCTAGAGTTTTTATTGAGAATGTTCTTGGTATTATTTTGCAAGTATAATAAAAAAGCACAAAAGGTATCCAATTTGGTATTTTTAAGCCTGGCCTGGTAGTATATGTCTATAATTCCAACACTCAGGATGCTGAGGCAAGGAGGATCACTGCAAGTTTGAAGCCAGCCTTGGCTACACAGAGAGTTCAAGGGCAGCTAGAACTACATAGTGTTACCCTATCTAAAAAAAGCAAGACCTTGCACTTGTTAGGCAGGTGTTTATGCTGCTGAGCTATACCCCCAGCCCAGCATTTTAATATTGTATTTGAAATTATCTTCAGAATATTTTTTTGTTAAATTATATGTCTTACAGTATATGTTAGAAACCCATTGATGCCTTTGTGTATGTGACTCTAAGCCAACAAAGAAGATACTCAGTTAGATTGCCCAAAAGTATAGGCATTATAGCTCAGCAGACTTAAGTACCTTCTTGTGTAAGCACAGGGACCAGGATTCAATCCCCAGTACCACATGCAGTGCCAGACCTTCCCCCCCTCCCCGGGTGGATGTGCTAACGCTGGCCATTGAGACTGGATGTGTGACACATGTTTGTAACCCCAGCACTGGGAAGGCTAAAAACAGAAGGATCACTGAGTCTGAACTGCATAGTAAGACCCTGTACCAAATACATTAAAAAAAAAAAAAAAGTCTAGGCATTAGCAGGGCATATGGTGCATGTCTATAATCCCAGCACTTGGGAGGTTGAAGTGGGAAGATTATTGCAAGTATGAGACCAACCTGGGCTATAAAGTGAGTGCAAGGTCAGCTTCCTGATCTGCATAGCAAGACCCTGTCTCAAAAAGAAAACAAAAAACTCCAAAAACAGTATAGGCATTAAAAATCTTCTAAATTAATAGATTAACATTTAGTTCTATTATAAATTTTGTTTGATGTTTGTGATAAATATGTTGAAATTAAAATTCTGTGTGCATTTATTTTAAAAATACCTAGATGATCAGCAGGCTTTGAACTCAATCATGCAAGATTTGGCTGTCCTACATAAGGCCAGTAGACCAGCATTATCCTTACAGGAAACGAGAAAAGCAAAATCTTCATCACCAAAAAAACAGGTATTTGTTTCAGTAATATTTTAAAGTAATTTTTTCTGTGAATTGTTTTCTTATGATATCCAGATGTATAGAGAATTTGTTTTAGCATATTTATCAGCCCTGGATATGAACAGCCTCTTTATTCATCATATCCACTCTGTATATGCTATCCTGTTGGTCACTTTAGTAGCTATCTCAGTTCTGAGATCAACTGTTGGAATATCAACGTGCTTGTGTTCAAATATTTTCTCTAATAATAGCCCCAAAGTATAAGAATAGTGATGCTGGCAGTTTGCATATGGCAAAGAGAAATTGTAAAGTTTCCTTTAAGAGAAGAAGTAAAAATTCTTTTTTTTTTTTTTTATTTTTTTTATTTTTAATTTTTATTTATTTTTTTGTTGTTTCAGAACCTTTATTTGTTTATTCACTCATTTTTATGGCCAGCTCAGCCTGCCCTGAGGGCAGGGCTGGCGCAGCATGTGGTGCCGGGGATTGAACCGCGGTCCCTGAAGCCACTGAAGCTTTCCCAAGCAGGCGCTTTAGACCACTGAGACATCCCGCTGGGCCCCAGTAAAAATTCTTTTAATAAGGAGAAAACAAAAAACTACAGTGGGTGATACTGGAGCATTTACCCCACAGGGAGGACGGACCATGGTATAGCAGTCTATATTTTGCCTTAGCAGGGCTACAAATGTCTCATACCCCTCATGCCTTTACTAAGAGATCTTTGTACTCTTTTTCTGTAGAGTCCAGGTTCAGCAACATTATTTTTATCATTTTGACAGACATTGTCAGTTAATTTAGAGTCGATATTGAGTTTCTTATCTAGTCTCTATTAACTGAGTTGCTTAGAAAAAATTGACTTGGAGATTTATCATCTCATTACAGAATGATGTCCGTGTCAAATTTGAACATAGAGGAGAAAAAAGGTAAGGAAGGAAATATGACATGGCAGTTTATTTAGATAAACATTCTAATTAAGAGTATTCTAATTAAACTCTTAGAGGTTTTTTTTCAAGATTTGAATGAAACTTCATAGCTTACAAATCAAGGATGTCACATTAACATGTAGGTTGTAGGATAAAATTTGTTAAAATTAAGACTAAACATTAAAAATGGTGTTTATATTTTGAAATACTAGGAAGTAAGGTTATTGTGTGATGTAGCCTTTAAATATTAACATTTGAAGAAATTTTACTCTTTGGAAGTTAAATGTATTCTTTTAACTGTATCATCCCTTTAGATTTTGATTATGTGCATTGTATTCTCATATATTTATTTGCTACCTATGTCTCAGAGTACACTTGATATTAGTAGTTCACAGTGAAATTGCAAGAATGTTAGGAGTTAGGATGGAATTTCATTTCTGCTATTAGTGTGGTCATACTATTTTAAGAAAAACTACATGGCTTAGAAATACATAAGGTAAAGATTTAAACTTTACACGAAGGTGTTGAAAAAGTGCAGTGCACTAGACACACAGTACAACCATTTGCCAGTCTGTGTTCTTACTTGAAACTCTATGATGGATGTGTCCCTAATGGTTTGTTTTCTAAGAACTCACTGTATGTTGCCCAGAGGCAAACAGTGAGCAGAGCAGGGCCTCTGGGTTTTAGGTGCAGCAGTCCTTTGGGAAAAGGAAGGAAATATGTAATCATATTTTAATTCCTTTAAAATACTTATTTTGGGGATATGTTTGTGGAATATATATGCTGAACAATGTTAAGTTGATAAGGATACAAAAATCAAGATTTGAATCCCTAAAGAACAGGGATTTAATCTTTGCAACAGTTTCATTACATTCTGTTGCATGTATGTTACATAATTAATCTTAAATCATTTTCTTGAGTAGACATTTTTCATTGTTATTTAACATTTACATGAATTGCAGTACAAATTAAAAACTGCAGATCCCAGCACTGAGGCTGAGGCATGGGGATCAGTGTGAGTTAGCGACCAGCCTAGGCTACAAAAGTGAGCTCAAGTCCAGCCTGAACTGCATAGCGAGACACTTGTCTCAAAAAGACAAAAAATCAAACCAAAACAACAACAACAAAAAAAACTGCAGAAACTGTCTTTTCTGAAGTTTTTAGCCAGGTGTGGTGGCACATGCCAATAAACCTCAGCACTTAAGAGGCTGAGGCAGGAGGATTGTTGCAAGTTCGGGAGAAGCCTGAGCTACAATGAGTTCAAACAGCATAGTGAGACTCTGACTCCACCCTCTCCCATTAAAAAGGATACAACATACTTCAGAGTTTCTATGTTGAAAAATTGTACACTTGATCAAAATTGAGCCATTTGATGAGGTAAATGAATATACAGTTTTTACTTAATTTTGTGTCTAACAAGTGGCAACTGTTTTAAGTATACTGTTTATGGCTAAGAAAATATAATATTTTAAAATTTTGTCTATATAGAATTCTTCAATTCGTCAGACCAGTTAAACTGGAAGATCTGAAGTCTAAAGCTAAAATTGCCTTTGGACAGTCTATGGATCTACATTATACCAATAATGAGGTAAACATGTACAGTTTAACTTTTAATAGTCCTTACTTTGGGAAATTAGTGTTTCATGTAAGACATGGTTTTTAGGACGGATGTGTTTTTAGTGATTGGCAAGAATGTTAGATTAATAAAATATCACAGATAAATTTATAGATTTTAATAGATTAAAATGGATTTTTTTTTTTTCATTATGGGAAATATTTATAGAAAATACTTACATTTTATTTTTACTCTACATGCTTTCTTGTCGTGGATTTTGAGACTGGGTCTTGCTGTATATGTAGTTCAGGCCGGCCTTGAGCTCTGTAGCCAAATATGGCCTCAAATTTGAGGCAATCCTCTTGTCTCACCTTCTGAGTGTTGGCATTGTAGATGTGTGCCCCTGTGCCTAGCCCCTACTTACTTTGTCAGTGAACTTTTTTTTCCTTTCATATTATGCTTAGCTACAGGAAGCAGAATTTTGGTAATCAACAGTTTAGTTAGGACTTAATGGGTTCTTACAGTATTGGGATATGATCAGACTATCATGCTTTGAGAGTCTCATACATGTGATCTTGAGAGCTTGAGGTGGCAGTGAGGAGTGCTGTGTTCTTGGAAAACCTTTTTTTAGTCTTTAGGATTGGATTAGGTGGCTTGCAAGTTTTCTTATAGCTCTTGAGGAGCAATTTAGTTAATTGGTTGATTATTTTTAGTCTTCAGAAAATATTTATTGTGTTTTCAGGCTTAATGCTACTACTTATGAATCATAGCGCCTCGTTGGATAAGCAAGGCAGAAGTGTAGTGAAGGCAAAGACAACTGAGTAAATGCATTTGAAGGGAATGCTTCAAGTTGAAGGATTGCCTCTAATTGGTGGTAATGAAAACAAGGGCAGTGGGTGTCCTGTTTATGGTACCAAAGAAGAAGAGCTGAGGGGATGATATTTATACTGAATAGAGGTCAACCTTGTAGAGAGTTGTAGGGAATGAATCTTGCCAGGATAGAGCAGCTTGAGAGCAGTCAATACTGAGGTCCCTAGCAAAGGTACCAGTGGGGATGAATGAAGTGCAGTGGGATGCTGAGGAAAACCCAATGCGAGGAGAACCATGAAAGTGATAATGATAAATAATAACCAAATTTTAAAAAAATTTATTTTATTTTTTTCTTGTTTCAGAACCTTTGTTTGTTTATTCACTCATTTTTATGGCTGGCTCATCCTGCCCCGAGGGCAGGGTGGGCGCAGCATGTGGTGCGGGAGAGATTGAACGCCACTGAGCCATCCCACCGGGCCCAAACAACTGCTTTTTTTTTTTTTTTATAGCCAGCTCAGCCTACCCTGGGGGCAGGGCTGGCACTGCATGTGGTGCCAGGGATCGAACCGTGGTCCCTTTGGCCGCCTAAGCTTTCCTAAGCAGTTGTCTTAGGCCACTGAGCCATCCTGCCGGCCCTATAACCAAATTAAATGATAACATAGCAAACTGCTTGTTTAAAGAAACCCTTTATAGCTTAGAGATGATAAAGTAAAATTCATATCCTGAACAAAATGATAAATATTGTGCTATAGTAGTGCTTTAATTGGGTGATGTGCTGGGGATTGAAATATGGAGTCACATTGCCAGCCAGTTCTATTTTTTGAGTTGAGATTTCACTAAGTCCCTCAGTTGTCCAAACTGGGCTAGAACTTTGACTTCCCTGCCTCAGGCTGTCAGAGTGCTGGGATTATAAGTATGGGCCACCATATTAACTGAAATTTTATTGTTCAAGTACTTTTTAAGGTTCTAATTAGTTGTAACATATCTTTTTGCCCAACCTTACTTTGGCACTTCATTATTGTTTATGCTAGTCTGATTCTGCCAGTCAGCTCCTGGGATTCTAAGGGGTCTTCTAGATACATGTCTGGAGGTTGATATATATTATAGGAGTATGGAGGTATAGAGAATGTGTTGGGGACAGATTCCACTTTTCAAAGTGGTAGCTTGCTGATAACATGCTCTATGTGTGTCTTCACTCTCTTCTCTATCCCCTTTAATGTTCCCTAGTTTTCTTTTCTATAGAAATAATTCAAATGCTTATGTCAGTATAATTTTTAAAAATCTCAAGACATGATCTTTTTTTTTTTAAATTTCCATGGGAAACTCCCATATGCCAAGATACATTAAAAATACAGCATCATTTTGATCTACTGGCCTAGTAGGTCTATCAAGAAAAGTGAGTTTAGTATGACATTTGTACTACCTCTAACTCCTAAAATTATGTCTTTTTCCTCTAAAGTTCTCCCAAGTTGTTTTTATAATATTTTTCTGTGGTTTCTTGAGGATTGACATCAGATTAACTGAGCTGCAATTTTACTAATCCTTTTGTGTTTGTAGAAATTGAAAATTTCTCCATTTATTTCATGAGTTTTGAAGGATTTTTTTTGCATGCAGTTCTGCTGTTATATTTAAATGACCACTTGGCAGGAGTGTGGTAGAGGTAGCATTTGGGTTAGATTATTTTTAAGACTTCTTGCAGCATTAAAGTTCTGAGAATTTGTGATTCGTTAAGCAGTCCTGATTTGTATCCTGACATTGTTCCAGACCAAATGCAGGATCTTCAGGGTTGGTGGTGCGAAGAACATCTTGCAAAGGATGTTTTGTGATCCTGTGAACAAGTACAAAACTCATGGAGAGTGTATGTTATTTCACCTCTATAAGTATTATTTTCTAATATAAAATAAATTTTTGGGGGAGCTGGTGAGATAGCTCAGTGGTCTAAGCACCTGCCTGGCAAGTGCAACAATCTAGGTTGAACCCCTGGGTGCACTATGAAGGCTGCTGAAACCAGGCATGATGGTACATGCCTGTAATCCCAGTGCTAGAGAGGCTGAGTTAGGAAGATTACTATGAGTCTGAGCTAATAGGGAGACCGTGCACCAAATTAAAGAAATAAATGTTTTTAAAATTTAAAAATAAAATAAATTTCTTTAAAAAATAAAATACATTTCTTTGTTTAAAATGAATTATTATTCTGTGAACATGTAGTTTACCAGCATGAAAACAACTAAGAACTTTGACACATTCTCCATGGGGCCATAATTCATATGTCTTGCTCCCCCAATCACTGATTTGAGTTCCTTTGAATTTCACTGTTCCTGATGGCTTGTACCACTTCCCCTGGCGGGGGTGGGGTGGGGTGTCTATGATTGTGCTGATGAAAAGAAAGGCAATGATTTAGCAGACCAGATGCCATTATGTTACAGTTTTTAAGGAAAACATTAAATGATATTGAAGAATTGCATTATAGCTAATTTGTGGTATAGCAATTATAAATGAATATTATATTCACCAGCAATGGTACTCAAAGATTTCCATGTGAAATTTGGAAAATTATTCATAAACTATTAAACTGTGGAGAAATGCCATGGGTGTAAATTACTTGAGAAACATTCAACTTAAAGAAGCTATTTAGGATTGACAAGAAGCACATGGAAGTGAAGTAGAGAATGTTACTGAAAATTACCTGAAAAAAATGAGTGCTACTGTGGCTACAAAATTCCAAGTGTCATATGACATTCCACATGCTGTGCACACATCAAAGAAATTCATGAATGTTTTGTTTCTTTAATGAAATTTATTGATGATTGTAATAATGTTTTAATTCATATGACTTAATATATATATTTGGGCAGTAAATAAACAAATTCAAGAAACTGGACTCAACCTATTCATAGACTTTTAGTAAAAAGACTAATAAAACTGATTAGATCCATTTGTACCACACCAGTGGGACAGTCTTGAACCACTGCTGGTTTAAGCTGGCATAAATGTGTGAGACTGGGATTGCTTGGGCATTTTAAGTTAACTGTTCTTTATTAGTAAGGTGCAGCCTGTGTGTCAGAGTGTGTGTGTTGTGCAGGATGAGTGTGGAGCTGTTCCAGCAAAGGATTTTTTTTAGCTCAAGAAGACACAAAAATGGGCCAGTTTCATATGTTGCTAATGTAGTTATAATGTACATTTTTCATATTTAAGTTCTGTTGAATGTGTTCTTGAATTCAGTTGTTAGTTTTGAGAAATAAAGCCAGAAAGGTTATGAGTAAATAAACTATGCTAATATAAACATAAATTTTATGAATGAGGGGGCTGGGAATGTTGCTCAGTAGCACAGTACCTGCGTGGCAAGCATGTGGTTGTGAGTTTGATTCTTTGTACCACCAAAAAAAAAAAAAAAAAAAAATCACGAATGAGGCCAAAATTTAGTTTAATTAGAACTAAATTTGGTGTCCCAGCAGCAACACCAAAAATCAGCTTTGTAGCTTAAGATAACTCTATTTTTGATGAGAAGGCATAGTCTGTATTATTAAAAGAGGGGTAGAGAGCAAACAAGTGAACATATCCCATACTTAGCACCTCTTATAATCACAGAATGTGAGCCATTTAAATGTGAGTCATATTCTAGTGTATATTTATACCTAGCAGTCTTAATTTTTTTTTTTTTTTGGTGGAACCAGGGATTGAACTCAGGCCCTTGCACTTGCCAGGCAAACACTTATTCTACTGAGCTATCTCTCCAGCCCCGCAGTCTTAGTTTTTAAATGAAATGTGCAGAGTGAATGCATACACTGCCCACCTGGGGTTTGGTGCAGATTAAGCTCTCATTCCTGTCATACTTAATAAGCATTTACCAAGTATTGTACCTGTTCTCTGCCCTGTTCTGCTGGGGTGTGGGTTAGCCTAGGTAGAGGACCTTTGACTACATAGGTCTCACATTTGAATGACTCACAGTCTGTGATTAGAAGAGGTGTTAAGAAATTTTAAGATTTGATAATGTTGAAAAGCATACCAAGTGAGATACAGATTTGTGGTTACCACTGGGAAAAGGATTTTTTATCTATTTAGACGAAAAGTTGCATCTTTAAAAAAATTTTTTAAAATTTTTCTTTTAATAAGGAATAACAATGTGACATTTTCAAAAACACGATAGTAGTACTTTTCCAATAACTGATACTATGCATATTGTTGTCCTTGTAGTAGTTATACAGAGTACATGATGTAGACATGATAATTTTCTATTCATAAGTGGCACAAAAAATTTCTTGTCCTTGAACTAAGAGAAAGTAGTTGTATACATAGTCCAGTATTCCATAATTGCAGTGGATTATTGGCAGAACTGGCAATGTTGGAAGCCATTGATTTAAGCCTTTACAGCTTAGCATACTAGTCTAGCTTTACGTTTTATGCCTCATGGTTAAACTTTTCTGCTGAGTGGCTAAGGGCAAGTTAAAGCAAGACCTGTATAACAAAACATGTAACATTTGTACTCCCAAGGTCAGTCAAATCCCCTCAAGATTTACTTTGAAACCATGCACAGTGCTTTGTAGAACTGATATCCATGTCAGCTGACTGGACGAGTCATAGCCATTGCTTCACCTGTTTGCTCTCTGTGAAAGCCCAAGAGAATGTTTTCTCTCTAAGTGACTCTCCTTAGGCACACTATATATCATCAATCCCTTTCTTCTATGGCCCCATAATCTCCTTGAACAGAAAATTTGGGACACCACTGAGTTATATGATGTTACAGCACAAGTTCTCGTATGTCCTGAGTCCTCACTGACCTTGAAGGGCTAGGGCCAAAATACTGGCAATCCTTGTAGCCCTTCTTTTTCTCTAACTTTTGGTCTGTAAGCTTGTATTTTTAGTCCTCCAGAAGAGAAGCTTCATGATACTATTACTCTGTAACATAGGTACTTGAGCTTAACATCGCTGTCTTTCTGAATATTAAACATCTTACACTGAGAAAAGTTGCATCTTTATTTCATATAGTTGTGTATCTCTTAACTGCTGTTTTGAGATGAACTTGCTGTAACGTAAATTTAGCTATATGATGGAAATGTTCTAACAGATTAATCTTTATATATTTACTAAAGGAATATAATAATAGAGCAAACATTTTAAATACCCATATGCTTTATAAAATTGCAACAGTGGTAGATGGGAAAACAAAATAATAGATTAATATACTCATTCATACTTTGATCATAGTAACAAAGAGAAAACTATTTTGAGATTTGTAACTTCCTAGTGAAGGAGGTGCTCATGGGAGAATTTGACCTTGTAAGATAACTCTCTGATCCCATGTGTCCCTTCTAGTTGGTGATTCCATTAACTACCCAGGATGACTTGGACAGAGCTGTGGAACTCTTGGATCGTAGTATTCATATGAAAAGCCTGAAGATATTACTTGTAATAAATGGAAGTACACAGGTATGAATAAGCATTTTCTCCAGTAAATATTATAGGATGTATCATTTAAAATTCACTCTAAGAAATAGTTGTATTTTATAATTGTTGATGTATTTTCAGTGATATATACACATTTTAACTGCTATAGTTTAATATTTTTGTTCCTTAAAACCACATAGTCAAAATTACAGATAAGAATATGATCATATAAAACTGACCACGTAGGAAGAATTATGTTAGGTTTGAAATATCTTTTTTTTGCTTGCTTGTTTTTTAAAGACAGTCTCCCTATTTATTGCCTGCTGCCCAGTCTGGCCTTTAGCTCTTGGGCTTGCGTGATCTTCCTACTTCAGCCTTCAAACTGCTGGATTAGAAGAGCAGGCAGGCATGCCTGGCAGGATTGAGTTGTCTAAGAGTAGAAGATTGCTAAGTGCTACTTACAGTACAGAATCGCTCAATTGGATCTGGTAGGGAAGGGGACTGTTTAAAACCCTATAGGAGAATAATAGCATCAGTTGTCCATTTTCTTTATAGGCTACTAACTTAGAGCCGTTGCCATCACTGGAAGATTTGGATAACACAGTATTTGGAGGAGAGAGAAAAAAACGACTTTCTATGATAGGTAAGAAAGCTAGTATATAACTCATGAAATGGGTAATTTTTCTTGGTTTCTTTTCCACTTTTAAATGTAGGGCAAATCCTAAACATAATCCAGGTAAGTAACAACCTATTTTTATATTCTTTGTTATTTATCTAAGTTAAAATGACTTTCTAGAATCTGATGTCCTTTATAAATTAATTTCACAAATTACAGGATTAGCAGTCCCTTAGTTAAATTCTTTGTTTATATACTCAGTATATTTTGATGTGTAACCAATTTAAATAAAACTTGATAGAGGTTTTAATTGTATAAATAGAATGGATAAAAAAATTAAAATAAGTAGTGCTCATACATTAAAATAAATAAACTAAGGGCTAGGGAGATAGCTTAGGAGAATAAGTGCTTGCCTAGCAAGCACAGTCCTGAGTTCAGTTGCCGGTACTGAAAAAAAAAAAAAAAGTAAATAGAATAAATAAGCTAGATTTTTTTTTTTTAAAGAATTTATTTATTTATTTATTTATTTATTTATTCTTGTTTCAGAACCTTTGTTTATTCACTCATTTTTATGGCCGGCTCAGCCTGCCACGAGGGCAGGGCTGGCGCAGCATGTGGTGCCGGGGATCAAACTGCGGTCCCTGAAGCCGCCCAAGCTTTCCCAAGCAGGTGCTTTAGACCACTGAGCCATCCCCCACTGGGCCCCTAAGCTAGATTTTAAGCTCCTAAATTATATACTATTAAAAGGTTTTTAAAATTTCAAGATTATGCTTTTTTATTATTTTCCTATTAATTTTTATTTATGACTAATAATGCATTGCTATAATTGAAGCTGTGATACAAAGAAGATACTGTGTGTTGTATTGTAAGATGGCCTTACCTGGGAGACATGGGCTAAGTAGAAGTGCTCTTAACTCCTCAGTTCTGTGTATCATCTTTAATTTGTATAAAACATTAGTGCCGGGTGTGGTGGCGCACACCTGTAATCCCAGCACTTGGGAGGCTGAGGCAGGAGGATTGGTGTGAGTTCGAGACCAGCCTGGGCTACAAAAGTGAGTTCAAGGCCAGCCTGAACTGCATAGTGAGACCCTGTCTCAAAAAGACAACAACAACAACAACAAAAAAAAAAAAAAAAAGACACAGACATTCAACTGTCCAAAAATATTTAACTTGCCAGGCGTGGTGGCGCATGCCTGTAATCCCAGCACTTGGGAGGCTGAGGCAGGAAGATCTGTGTAAGTTTGAGACCAGCCTGGGCTACAAAAGTGAGCTCAAGGCCAGCCTGAGCTGCATAGTAAGACCCTGTCTCAAAAAGACCAAACAAACAAACAAACACACACAAAAAACATTAATCATCTATGGGTTTTGTTTTGTTTTGTTTTGAGTTGGACTCATGACTTCAGGCTTGCCAGGCAGGTTCTGTGCTGCTGAGCTATATCCCCAGGCCAGTAATCTATGTCTTTAAAAAAAGACCTCATTCCTTCAAGACCATAGGATGCATATTTTTAACCAATAGGGGAAAAGATGTGGTTATCAAAGGTAGCATGAGAACATGTAACAGGGATGGCTTTGAGGGGGAAAGTAGAGGAGAGACCAGAAGGATAGGGAGGAAGCAGGAGAGTGGGACAAAGGAAGAGGTTAGGCTGAGAGTCCAAAGCACTGGGAACAGATTAGATTTATTAGTAACAGAAGAGAGTGCATTATCATGGGCCACCAGGAAAATTATTATTCTCTTGGACCCTCAAAAGTTACTTATGACCATTCTTTTTAAGTGTCTTGTCTTAAATTCTACTTTTTATTTTAGAAGTGCTGGAAATGGGATCAACAAAGATGATACATATGTAAAAGAAAAATGGCTTGTCCTCATTGCGATGTAGTTTGATGTAATTTAAAAATTTGGGGCCTGGCAGGATGGCTCAGTGGTCTAAAGCGCTTGCTTGGGAAAGCTTGGGTGGCTTTAGGGACCACAGTTTGATCCCCGGCACCACATGCTGCGCTAGCCTTGCGCTCGGGGTGGGCTTAGCCGGCCATAAAAATGAGTGAATAAACAAACAAAGGTTCTGAAACAAGAAAAAAATAAATAAATAAAATTTAAAAAAAATAAAAAATTTGGTAACAAAATTTTGGATACATGTCTTCAGATTTTAATTTTCTGGTTAACAACATTAGAATAGTAAATTTGTCCTGTCTATGAGTCGGTCAGTCTGTCTGTCTGTCCGTCTATTTGCGGAACCAGGGATTGAACTGTCCTCATTTTTAAGACATGGGGTTGTAGCAATATATTGAGAGAAAACTTACATATTTTACTTTTTAAACTGGAAAGCATGACCATTATTAGTTTTTCTTTCTGTATTGTATCTGTCATTTTAAAGTTAAAAAAAACAAAACCTCCAGACAATTCACTTCGGTTATTTTAGAGAGAGACCAAAAATGTATTAGTAACACTGATACTTTAAATTTATTCTGAGCCGGGCGTGATGGCTCACGCCTGTAATCCCAGCACTCGGGAGGTTGAGGCAGGAGGATCGGTGTGAGTTCGAGACCAGCTTGGGCTACAAAAGTGAGCTCAAGGCTAGCCTGAACTGCATAGCGAGACCCTGTCTCAAAAAGACAAAAAAAAAAAAAAAAAAAAAAAAAAAATTTATTCTGAGATAAAATTATACTAAATACCTCAGTTTTATTCTACTAAGTGTTCATATTATTTAACATGAATGCCAATGTAACAAAAACTGGAAATTGTCTAGAATTACCAAGAGCAGTGGTTCTCAACCTTTCTAATGCCATGATCCTGCAATACAGTTCCTCATGTTGCAGTGACCCCAAACCAAAAAATAATTTTGGTGGCTATTTCAACACTGTAATTTTGCTACAGTTATGATTCAGAATGGCTTTAGGAAACCCCTGTGTTTTGGTCATTCGACCCCTGCTGGAGTCACAACCCACAGGTTGAGAACCGCTGACCAAGAGTATGTTGGTATGCTCATTACTAACACAAGAAAGTTGTGATTTCAAGTAAGGAAATGAAGAAATTTTCATACCCCAAATTTCTTCTCTAGCTTTTAGTAGAAGAAATATATAGAATAAGTAAAATTGGGGCCAATGTAATCATTGTAGTGTGGATGTTAGTCTAAATCAACCCTGACTCACAGTTGAGTCCCACCCTACTCTTCTTGTGGACAGTGATCTTGGACACACATTTGTTGGCAATTACTTTGCTCTTTCTTATCTCATTAACAAATGCTGGTAGTTATATTGAAAGTGCTTTTGCCCCTCTTTAAATTTAACCCAGATAGCCATTTCTTCTCCATATTGGTGCTGTTGGTTTCTTTTTTTTTTTTTGAGATACTGGGGGATTTAAATGCAGGGCCTTCCCACTGAACCATGTTCCCAGCCCTTTGTATATTTTTTATTTTGAAACAGGGTCTTACTAAGTTATAAGTTGCCCACATTGGGGCTCAGATTTGTAGTTCTCCTGCCTCAGCCTTGTAGAGTGCTGGAATTACAGGCATGTGCCACCATGCCCAGCTTCTTTATCCATTTTATAATCTCATTTTAAAAAATTACAAGGAAGAGGAGAAATTATATTGATAAATATAGTATCATTTCCACAGAACCAACTAAAAATAAGATGACCTTTTGTCTCATAAGAATTAATGATTAATGGGCTAGCCAAGTAGCTTATTGGATTAAAGCACCTGCAAGCAGTCACAGTGGCTGGGGGTTCAATCCCAGGGCCTGCCGTGCCAGCAATTGAGACTGGGCATGGTGGTGCGCACCTGTAATTCCAGCTCTTAGGAGGCTGTAAACAGGCTGATATAGTAGTGAGATCCTAAACATCCTGTAGACCCTTTCCTAAAATACAAAGAATTAATGATTAATGGAGTGAGCCATCTTAAATGAATGCTATATTTTCAGTTTTTCTGTTTTCTTTTTTTCCTCCTGTTTTTTAAGCTGTGCTAAAATTTATATTCTGTACGTATAATTTACCACAAAGCCAGAGTTTAATTACCCCTACATAATATCCAGGATTCCAAACTTAAATTGCTTTAATAAGGGTTATGTGACAAAGACATATTCTCTGTATCACCCCCCCCCCCCTTTTTGGTCTTTTTTGCCATATTTGCTTTTTTTTTTGGTGTTACCAGGGATTGAACTTAGGACCTTGTGTTTGCCAGGCAGGCACTTACGCAGCTAAGCTATCTCAGCATTTTTTGGTCTTTTTGAGATGGGTCTCACTATGTTGTTCAGGCTGGTCTTAAACTTACTTTGTAGCTGGCATTGAACTCATAGTGATCTTCCTGCCTCAGCCTCCTCAGTGCTGGGATTACAGTTGTGCACTACGATCTCTGTTAGGTATATGTTCACTTAAGGTTTCTAAAGATTAAAGAAATAGAATAGAAAGAATATCCTGAAGCAGATGAACCGGGCATATGTTCATTGAGAGTGATTTGCCCATCACAACTTCCTTGCAGAGAAGGGACCTGGAGCCTTGTTTACAGGTGGAAATCAGGTTCCTGGTGACAGTAACTTCTGATCTGGGGTAACCCATATGGTAAACAACTGGAACAGGGATGTAATTAGGGTCCAACACCAGAGCCCTCCTGTGGTCCCTTCCACAGATTACGATGAAAGCATTATTTCTGGAAGCTTAGAGCAGAGGGATTTATCTAAGATGCTGTATTATGTTGTAAACCCATGATGTGGTTATCAGCAGTCAGAAGAACATACTGCTTATTGAGTAGAAGAGAATGTTACAGTGATGTAGAAGTTTAGAAAACCTAAGAAACATTTGAAGTTTTATTTTATTTATTTATTTTTATTTATTATTTTTATTCTTGTTTCAGAACCTTTGTTTGTTTATTCACTCATTTTTATGGCCGGCTCAGCCCGCCCCGAGAGCAGGGCTGGCGCAGCATTTGGTGCTGGGGATCGAACTGCGGTCCCTGAATCCGCCCAAGCTTCCCCAAGCAGGCGCTTTAGACCACTGAGCCATCCCGCCGGGCCCCAAAGAAACCTTTTCACTGGGGACCAACCTTTTTTTGGGGGGGGGGATGGGGTGGGACCAGGGTTCAAACTCATGACCTTGAACTTGCCAGGCAGGCACTTGTGCCACAGAGCTATCTCCCCGGCCCTGAAGTTTTAAAAATAAGGAATGTTCTGGTAATTTTAAATAAATACTTGATTTTATTCACTTAAGTTATTTTTAACTCGGTTCAGAAATTTACATTATTTAAACATAAAGTATTTCCTTGCTGAGATTTACAAAATCTTGTATTTTTTTTTTTCCTTTGAGGTCCCCCTAATAGAGATAGGAGTTCCCCTCCCCCGGGCTACATTCCAGATGAATTACACCAAGTTGCCCGGAATGGATCATTTACTAGCATCAACAGTGAAGGAGAATTTATTCCAGAGTGCATGGATCAAGTAAGCGTGAACTGGATGCTGTGTTTCATTGCATTTACAGCAATATTGGTTAGGGTAGTCTGATTTGACAGTTACCTGGTCTGTGTATCTGTATATGTGTTTGTCATCCTTCTTAGATGAACAAAATAGCAAAATGTAGAAGGCCTTTTAATTTACATCTGCCTTTTAGCAATGGATATTTTAAAATAACTTGTTTCTTATATTGTTCATGAATGAATGCATTTGTTTTGCAGTTCTCAAATTAACACATTTTTAAAATGAATGCTTGAAAGAGTAAAATTTGAACTATTTAACTTGATGAAGCTGAGCTTTGTGAACTTTGCATAACATTTCTTTTTTTTCTTTTTTTGGTGGTACTGGGGAGTGAACTCAGGACCCTGCGCTTGCCAGGCAGGCACTTATTCTACTGAGCTATCTCCCCGGCCCAACTTCCCATAACATTTTAGAAATACCTCCATTTTGTAGCAGTGAGATGTTTCCCTGGAGTTGCTCTTCTTCAGAATCTTACTGTATGCTTACTGTAGCAGTGTGCTTAACATCTGCCAACAGTGGAGCAGCCACTGTGCAGTCCACTAGACCCCATTGGCCTGCAGTCGTTGTTCAGTTTTCAGGAGATAAAATCATGGGAAATATTCTGACTTGTAATTATTTAAATAGGCTCTAGGGGAAGAGTATTTCCTCTTAGTATTGGTGTTGAGGCTTGCCTGTGTGAGATATTTAAAGATGATAGCTCTGGAGAGTGACTAGGTTGTACACATAGTTTCTTTGTGAAGTACTGAGAACGTTCAAAAGCTGTGGTAAGGGCTGCTTCACTCTCAGTATACTGAGGGCCTTAAATTGTACACCTTAAATGGATAAGTTCTATGTTTCATTAATTTTATCTTTTTTTTTTAAGATTTTTAATTTTTTATTTATTTATTTTTTTCTTGTTTCAGAACCTTTGTTTGTTTATTCACTCATTTTCATGGCTGGCTCAGCCCACCTTGAGGGCAGGGCCGGTGCAGCATGTGGTGCCGGGGATCGAACCGCAGTCCCTGAAGCCGCCCAAGCTTTCCCAAGCAGGGGCTTTAGGCCACTGAGCCATCCTGCTGGGCCCCTCATTAATTTTATCTTAAGGCACTTTCTTTTTTTTTTATCTTAAGGCACTTTCTTTTAAATAAAATACAACATTTCGCTATAGTATCTTGAATCATGTTGGAACTCTTATTTTCCTAGATGTTGGATCCATTATCTTTAAGCAGCCCTGAAAATTCTGGCTCAGGAAGTTGTCCATCACTTGATAGTCCTTTGGATGGGTAATGTATTTTGTTTATTTGAAATCACTACATAATGTAAGCTTCACTCAAGGTGATCCTACTGTCTCAGTCTCTTAAGTGCTGGGATTAACATGCATGTACCACCATGCGTGGCTTTTTTGTATTTCATTTAGTATGAGTAAATATTTAAGTACATTATTTAAATTATAGCATTTTATTTGTGGGTAAATATGCACCCACAAAACATGTGGAATTATCAGCATTTTGTAGTATGTTGAAAAGAATGTAACTAATTGATATTTGTTCATAGTGGTCAAAATGATACCTGATTATATTTGGAGTATTTCTGTTTGCCAGAGTTGTATGTTTAAAGGAAAATGTGCACTTAGAATTTATGCACATTTACTTTTTAAAAAATGTATGTAGTGTAGGATCTATAGGGGCTCACTACACAAATCGGACTGGTAGTGATCCTCTTGTTTTCAGCCTCCGAAGTGCTGGGGTTGTGCACCACCATGCCCAGTCTCATTCACCTTCTCAGGGTACCATGGGAGTGGGGCTGGCATGGCACAGCTACATTTACTTTTAAAATTGTTTATGAAAGTGTTACCAAAGTTTTCATCAGTCTGTTTGGATTTATGTACTGCTTGAATTGTTTCACCTGTTTGATAGTCTATTCATCTTGAGAAGTAATTTGTGCTAACTGCCTTTCTTTTGTGAAATAACTGAGGCTTTCGAGCATCTGTGAATATTTTTTCACAAGTGTGCCCTTCCCTGGTCTCAGTAGGACATTGGTCTTGGTAATCATCCAGTGTTAAAATCTTTACCTGTTCAGTCTTCTCTGTTTGGGATGTGTGTGTGGTGCTGGAGATCAGACTCAGAGTCTTGTGTATATGAGGCTTATGCTTTACCATTGAATGATATCCCTAGCCTTATAAAAGCAAATTGTAAAAAGATAATTTATACTATTTAAGAATTTACAGTAACAGTCTTCATTTCAATGTATATATAACCCCTGTCTATGTGAGCAACTACCACAATGTTGAGACTTATAAATTCAGAGAAATTAGAAATATGTGTGCAGTACTTAGCTGTTTGGGATGAACACATAACTTAAAAAACTTGCTAAGTTGGAAGTCATGTCTTTCATATAGCTGCAAAGGCAGTCCTAGAAGGGCTACTACCAAGACTGCACAGAACTCAAAGGGGGACAGTTTGTTTCTAGACACCTATGGTTTCAAAATGTACCATTCTTACCACTTTAAGCCAAATGTTAAAAGCCAGGCTGTTTGGCTATATGTGTCAGACAAATGTTTAAAAAGAAAGACTGGGAGATAGCCCAGTGGTCTGAGCACCTGCGTGGCAAGTGCAAGGACCCTGATTCCATTCTCGATACTGCATGTCACACTGGCCCTGTACTGCACCTGCCACTGAAACCAGGCATGGTGGCGCATGCCTGTAATTCCAGTGCTGGGGAGGCTGAGACAGGATCACTACAAGTCCAACCCAGGTAGCGAGATCCTGTACCAAATAAATACATCTTTAAAAAAAAAAAAAAAAAAAAAAAAATATATATATATATATATATATATATATATATATATGTATGTATAGATGTCTATATGCATATATTTGTCTTTTAATTATGTTAATATTTCAGAGTGAGCTCCTTTATATATAAACATGCATGTATACAGATAAAGATAGTACGACTTTAACATATTTTACATGTTTTCTTAATGTGGCATTTTTTTGTTTATAGAGAGACCTATCCAAAATCACGAATGCCTAGGGCACAGAGCTACCCAGATAATCATCAAGAGTTTTCAGGTTAGAGATATAAATTATAAATACTTAAATTAAGTCTGTCATAGTAATGTTTCGGCTGGGAGGGAGAGGAGATTTTTTTAAAAACTCGTCTTCATAGTCCTTGTAAATATGCTTTTCATCACTAAAACTTTTATTTTTTTGTAACATAACTTTCATAACAGACTATGATAACCCTATCTTTGAGAAATTTGGAAAAGGAGGAACATACCCAAGAAGATACCATGTTTCATATCATCATCAAGAGTATAATGATGGTAAGTTCCTGGTAATTAGACCGCAATAATGGTTTATTAAAAATCTTGGGAAAGTTTTAAAAATTTCAAATTTTTATAATACTGTTGGCAAATAAATTTGTTCTTGAATTTTTAGTTTTTTGGCTATACAACTTCTTTTGAGGAAATTCAATCCTTGCTAAAAACTATGTAACAGGGTTTTATTTATTTATTTCATACAGGGCCTTGCTACATGGCTTATGATCACAGTGATCATAGTGATCCTCTGGTGTCAGTCTCCTCAGTGCTGTGGTTATAGGCATGCTGCTCCACACCCAGTTTCTCTTGCCAGCATGGCACGCCTGAGGGTCCATTGTTGGCACAGCATATGGTACTGGGAATTAAACCCAGCTCCCTGTGCTTGCCAGTCAGGCGCTTAGAATGCTGAGATACTTCCCCAACCCAATAACAGGGTTTTTTTTTTTTTTTTTTTTTGAGACAGGGTCTCACTGTGCAGTTCAGGCTGGCTTTGAGCTCACTTTTGTAGCCCAGGCTGGTCTCGAACTCACAACGATCCTCCTGCCTCAGCCTCCCAAGTGCTGGGATTACAGGTGTGAGCCACCACGCCCGGCTAATAACAGGGTTTTTTGAGACAGGGTTTTACCATGTAATTCAGGCTGACCCTAACTCACTATGTAGCCTTGAACTTGTGGCTATTGTCTTGCATCACCCTCCAAAGTGCCAGGATTACAACCATGCACTACTATGCCTGGCTCTCATGGCGTTGTCTTTCCTTTAAATGTAATACTTTTTTTTTTTTGTCTTTTTGAGACAGGGTCTTGCTATGCAGTTCAGGCTGGCCTTGAGCTCACTTCTGTAGCCCAGGATGGTCTTGAACTCGCACCGATCCTCCTGTCTCAGCCTCCCGAGTGCTGGGATTACAGGTGTGCACCACCACGCCTGGCCAAATGTAATACTTTTCAAATGATACTAGTTAAAAAAATTACTCCTTGCCAATGAAATTGATACTTGAATTGTCCAATAAGGAAAACATTTGCTTCTTATAACTTGATTTTTGTATTGTATTATATTTTTTATTTTTAAAAAAATGCATTTGGTACAGGGTCTCACTACATAGCTTGGACTCAGCTATTCTTCTGTTTTTAGCCTCCCCAGTGCGAGGATTATAGGCATGTGCTATCATTCCTGGTCTTGGTGGCCAGCTCTGCGTGCCTGGGCTGGCATGGCATTTGGTGCCCAGGATTGAACACCAGTCCCTGCACTTGCCTAAGCAGGTGCTTAGTTCACTGAACTATCTCACTGGCTATTGTATTGTATTACGTATATTTTGAGATGAGTCTCACCGTGTAGCCCAGGCTGGCCTTGAAATCATGGTGATTCCTCCTACCTCAGTCTCCAAAGTGCTGGGAATATAGGCATTTATAGTCTTGCCTAGCTGTTGTTTCAGATTTTAAAGTCATTAGAATTAGGAAATAAATGATTTTGATCTTTTATTAAAAAGTGATGAAGACTGGGCATGGTGGCATGTGCTTACAATTGCAGCACTTTGGGAGGCTACAAACAGGAGAATCACTGAGTCAGATCTAGATAGTGAAACTCTGTAGACCCTGTACTAAATACTTTTAAAAAAAGTGATTCCATAGTTTCCATGTGTGTGTACATCTGAACATTTTTCTATAACAGGATCTGAATTTATATTTAGAACCTAGTATTGTTTCCCCGGATCATGGCCATCATTACCATTTAGTCTAGTCCAGGACAAATTTATGTTCCTTACATTACAATTTTTAAATACTTTAAAAATACATATACTAATAAAAGTAAAATAATTCTGTTTTCATTTTTGTAGGTCGTAAAACTTTTCCAAGAGCCAGAAGGACCCAGGGGACCAGCTTTCGGTCTCCTGTGAATTTTAGTCCCACCAATCACTCCCTAAGCACTAGTAGTGGGAGCAGCATCTTCACCCCAGAATATGATGAGAGTCGAATAAGGAGAAGGGGAAGCGACATAGACAATCCTACTCTGACTGTCATGGATATCAGCCCACCCAGCCGATGTAAGTGCTAGGAATTGTGATACCAAGTGTTCTAACAGAACTTTTGTAGAGTTTTAAAATATTAACAGAAATAACTACCAGATGAGTCTTCAAGGTAGACAAACTCAAAAGAGATAATAATTGGGAGCTGGGGTTGAAGCTCAGTGGTGGTGTGCCTGTTTTACATGTTCCTGGCTTGGGGTTTAGTTACCAGCACTACAAGGCAAAAATAAGAAGAAAAAGAAAGTAATAACAGTGATGTTTTAAAGATTGCCAGAATGATAGGTATAAAAATGGTATTGCTAGCTAGGCATGGTGGTGCATGCCTGTAATTCCAGCACTTGGGATGCAGACTCTGGAGGACTGCCCAAGTTCAAGGCCAGCCTGGGCTACATAGTGACTTCAAGGGAACCCTGAACTACATAGTGAGGCTGTCTAAAAGAGAAAAAGAGATGGTATTGTTACTAATTACTTTAGTTAAATCTGTGCTTTGCTTTTGTTTGAAAATTGCTAGTAGTCAGTCATGATTTCATCTGTTCCGTTGCACATAGCCTCATTGAATACCTAACACTGAGCTCTTAGAATAACTTCTAAGATAGTAGTCTAGCAGGGAGAATGATACATGGAAAAATAATAATAGTGTAACATTTAATTCACATCTTAATTTGGGAAGAAATTCATGAGTTAAGGAGGTTACGTACAAAAAGCTGTGGACATTCTGAAATGGGAAGTAGTTTTTGCTGATGTGGGGTATTTTACTTTAAATAATGGAAAGAAGATGACAGCAAATCATGTGGACTTTGTCATGTAAAGAATGCGTATAAGGTTTGTGCTCAAGAGGTACTTACTACATCAAAAATTATATACTCTGAAGTCATTTTGTGTTAATGTTGTCATACTTTACTTTTATACTAATTCTGTATTATTTTTGTCTTAATCACTACAGCAAAAGTGATTAAAAATAAGAGGTCTTTTATATAAACCTTCAATATCTGTTTGTGTAGATCTTTGATTATGTAGACCCAAGGTGCAATTAAGTATCAGATTCTGCTTGAAAAATTGCATTTAACCTTTCTTGCAATACAAGTCTGCTGGTAGTGAATTCCTTTAGTGTTTGTATGTTTGGCTGTCTGAGCAGGTCTTTATTTCTTCTTCATTTCTGAAAGATACCCCTTTTTTTCTGGATGTAGAATTCAGGGCACACTATTTTGTTTTATTTGGGATGCTGAGATTGAATCTAGGATCTTTTCACAAAGCTACATCTCTGATCTTTTTAACTTTTTATGGCAGGGTCTCACTCAGTCCCTGAATTGCCCAGGCTGGTCTAAAGCTTGAAATCCTGCTGCATCAGCCTCCCAGAGTGCCAGAGTATAGGCAGTGTGCCATCATCCCCAGTTTTTCTTCTTTCTTTTCTTGTACAGTTTAAAGCTGTCTCACCACTGCTTTCTGACTTACATACTTGTAATTGCTCTCTTAGTAGTTTTTTTCTCTCTTTGGCTGCCTTTAAGATTTTCTTTTTTATATTCATAATCATACTCAGTTTGATTTGTTTATAAAAATTCATTATATCTATTCAAGTATTTCCACCCCATTTTTTCTTTTGATGTTCTAATTTCTTTCTGTTGTTAATGGATTTCCTCAGCCTTGCTGCACATATTTATGAGCTTAAGCTTTCCACTTGACTCTATCCAGCAGTCATCTCTGTTGAAGTTCATTTGTTTGTTCACGTTCTCTACATCTTCCACTAGAACTGTGATATGTTAATTGTGATTATTTTAAGCTTCATGATTCTCTTGACTTTGGTTGTAAATTTCTCTTCTCTCATTTTCTTACTTGCTTTTTTGCATCTTATAATGTTACATTGAAAGCCAGATACTAGTAGGATAGTGGAGACTGAGCTAAATAGAATTCATAACTGGAGTTAGATACAGCTTTTCTGCCTACACATTATTGTAGGGGACAATGTCGTCTCAGTAGTTAGCAGCTGTGTTGAGTTTTCTTGTTGTTGTGATCCCTGTTTATCATTATATTTTTCCAGAGTTACCTTGTGCTATTCTATCCACAGTATTTGCTCCTTCCCTCCTTCTCTCCCTCCCTCCTTTCCCTCTCACTCTCTGCTCCCTCCTTTTTTCCCTCCCTCCTTCTCTCCCTCTCTCCTTTCCCTCTCACTCTCTTGCTCCCTCAATGACAGTTTGCTGCCTTTCTTGTATAGTTTAGGTGCTCTGATTTCTTAGGGGAAATAGGTTTAGGAGGGGCTTTCTGTCTTTTCTCCCACAATAATGGGAGATTCCTTTTTCCAGGCCTTGACCTCCAAGGAGCTTTTTTCTTATCTGTTCTACGAGTGCCTGGCAGGTAGATCCTTGGAAGAGACTGACTAGAGGTGAACTTAACATACATTATGATGTCCAAGGGATCAGTACTCTTATGCCAACTCTTACATGTTGCAAATGGAGCTGACTTCTTTTTTTTTTTTTTTT